>JASDQU010201957.1:35050-52511 GCA_032191745.1 Picea mariana | reverse complement strand
TACCTATAAAAAAACACGCTTAGCATAATCAAGTATTGAAAACATTATTGTCTATAATAATTCTAATGCCTTGAAAAAATTCCATGTACTCTTAATATGACTCCTTCATGTGCTATAATGAGAAGAATTTTCTTTTTATATTTTAATATCATTTTATTTGGTCATTTAATATTATGTTTTGTGTTTGGAAAAATTTAACTTGTTTTATTGTTTTTTCACGTATGTATAAAATTTCATGCTTATAAAAAGGTACAAGAGGATTTTAATGCAAAATAAATATCTGGTCATCGGTCACATGAACAACAAATTCAAATTTATTATTGAGATGGAAACTTATGATTAGAAAATAATAAGACTTGTAATAATGTTATTGTTTAAATTTACATTTTATTTGTTTTGATAAGATTCACCAACTATTTTTGTAAAGAAGGATGGAAGAATGAGATAGAAAAGGAGAATGGTTGTAACCATACAAATAGAAAAAATCCACCCAAATTTCTTATAAAAGGAACACGACATGAACACAACAAGGAGGGAGGAGGGTGCAATGATATTGTAGTGGTAGTGCAACCAATTTGCAATGATAGTGCAATTGGTTCGCAATGATAGTGCAACCAAATCGTAAAGTGTGCAACCAGATTGTAAAGGTTGTAACCAAATAGGAAGGAGGGTGCAATAAGATTGAGAGAAAGCACAACTAGATCTTAGAATTCCTCTTGTTGTGTAACTAATATCTGTGAAGATCAAATGTGTTCACTTACATCTTCCTCGAATTGGAAAATCAGTGTGATCAATGTAGACTTCCTTTGGAGTGGAGGGACTAGAAGATGTAAATGTTTCTTGCTTATTTTTATCAAGTGGAATGAAAGGATTGAAGTCCGAGTAACTTTGACTTGGTTCTCTTTCTAAGATTGTAATGTCCCCTTCCAATTGACCATAATGGGGGATGACTTAGTAGCCTATACGACTCACGTAGGCTATAGTCAATGAAGAAAAAGGGAGTCAAGGAGGTTTATTTAAGGTCACTAGCTAGAAGATGTTACATTCTAAAGTGACATTAAGTAAAAAGATAAATTATTAATTACTTAATCATTAAAAGTAACTTTTAATGTTTAAGTAAATATTAAGAGAGAATAATGGTCATATTTGATTTGGTCAAAAAGGAGAAAGATCTAGAAGGCCTCGAAGAAGTATAAAGGAAGGGTAGCACTTCACCTTCTTCTTTATGATTTGATCTATCATTTTGGAGTGCTCTTGGAGCCATTTCTTCGTTAGGGTTTGGAAAAACCATTCCACCATTGTATTTTAGTTTCGGTGGTGCAATACCCACCCTAACTAGATAAGGAGGAGGATCCACCTGGGATCTTCACTTGAGTTCATTTTTTGTTCAACACCATCTTGAGGAGTTTGGAGGTATACCTTCTTACACAGAGGATTGACATAACTTTTCAGAGGAGGTTGATCACCAGTTTTGTAGGTACCAGGAGAGTTTCAGAGAAACTGTGATAGGTGTCACCCCCATGGGTTGAGTACAGGGCATCCCGCAAGGCCCCGCTTGTTGGCTAGCCTCATCCCATGAGGCCCCACTTGATGTTTAGCCTCATCTAGAGAGGATGTATGTGATTTGAATTTATAGAAATATTAAGGTACGGGTGGTCAGATTGTTGCAGTAGGTGTTTCAAGAGTAGATCGATACCGCACCAGCGAAGGTTAGACAGTGCATGGGAATATACATCACCTCTTGAGGATATTTTCACATCATCACCAGATTTCTTATTTGTTTTTTGTTAGTAGATATTACAGCTACCTTACAACCAATAGATCTGTGTGTTTAGGATGGTTTTGTATCTATTTTTACAGCCAATAGGGATATTTGTATTGTTCTGATTTGGATTTTCATACCATAATAAGATGGCATTGTTATCTTCTCTATTCCGTGTGTAATGGATGCATGTAATATTTTTAACAATATTCATATCTTGGTGGCATATTCAAACTGTTTGTAAGACATTTCTAGTAGCCTTAATGAAAATTGTTTGATAAAATCACACAAAGAGAAACAACATTTTGGAAAGAAAACATATAATTTCCTACTATCCTAGTTGGGGACATTACAGTGGTATCAGAGCCGATGATTCTTATATCCTATGAATGCATTGATGCCTAGGAAGAAAGGGCATGGAGGAAAACCATTTTGAAAATCACCAGAAAGAGAAATAGAAGCATGCCAAACAAAGTTAGAGCCAGAAGGAAACATGGGGGATAGCGAGGATAGAACCTTACAACTGTTGGAGTCCATAGTCAAGGAACATTGATAGATGGCCACCAAGAAGTGACAATTTACACAGTTCATGACACATTTCCTTACCAACACCCAATAAAATCAAAATCATGGGGGCTCCAATAGGAACCCTTTTGAGGGAAGCCATAGGGGAGGTAGGACTTATGCAAAGGGTAGAAATAACCATACCCCATCTCAGGGAAGGAGCCTAAATATCCCTAGGCCCATATTACCACAATTATTGGTAGGGAAACCTACAGGAGAATAGGAGCAGTTGGGCCAGAAGTTGATATTAAATCTTCTTATAGGGAGTCCAAGACGATAGATGAAGATATTCAGGAGAAATTTTCCTATGAGGATTTCTACAGCCTGAAACAGACGAATATACCTAGGGTAGCGCTAAACTAACAAAAAATTGATTTCATGCACAAGGTGGGCAATCTGACTATCCCATATTTTGATGGTTATGCTAAGAGCTCAGCTAGAGCATGGATGCAGAAGTTGGACTCTTACCTCCAGCTTAACCCAATGACCGAGGTAGAATCCATTAAGTATTACACCCTTCACGTGGAAGGTGAATCTCATGAGTGGTGGTATCATGGGCTAATAACATTAGGGTATGCCAACATCACTTCATATATGGACTTTACTTAGGGATTGATGGACGGGTTCAAAAGGAAGGATCCTGAAATCCACTTCAGGGAGTTGGCACAGTTGAATAAGATAGGTACACCAGATGCATACATCACAAATTTTTAGAGGGTGGCATTCATGGTGACAGATATCTCGTAGCCACGATTGGTCATGTTGTTCATGGAGGGTCTATTTGAGCCCCTAAGAGGATGGGTGAAGGCCTTTATACCAACCACACTATAGGACTCCATCATGAATGTTCAAGATATGAAAGACACATCATCCAAGAAGGCACCAGTACAACCCTTTATTCCACAGAAGGATTAGGAGATGAAGCCTCCCTAGAAGACATGGAAGGGGAAGGATAGGATAGATGAGGATACTCGGAGAGAGATAAGGAGGAAGAAGCTTTGCTACTGTTGCAAAGATTCATGGGAACCGAGTCATTGATGTATGGGAAAGGGTAAGGTCCATTACATTGAGGTGGTTTCCAATGAGGAGGATGATGGTGATGATGAGGTAATTGGACAAAATAGTGGTGAGCCATCACACCTTGATGCTACAGAGAAAGTGCCATTGTAGGAGAGCGCAAAGGGAGTGACCATTGCCACACTTTCAATATTTCCCAAATATTATACCTTCAGGATCATAGGCATTTTGTAGGGGCATAGGGTTACAACACCGATTGATGGTGGAGCCACCCACAACTTCATTGATGTTGTACTAGTCACCAAGAGACAATCCCTGTAGAGGACTTCAAGGATTTAATTTCATATTAGCAGATGGGTAAAGCATGATGTGTACTCAGAGGATCAGGGGATTGGAAGTAACATTGGGAAACTATATGTTGACTGATGATTTTTATGTCATATAATTGGTGGATACTCATGTGGTGATAGGAATTCAATGGTTGTACTTGTTGGGAGATATCCACTTGAACTATTAGGACATGAGGATGTATTTCATGGACAAGAGTGGATAGTGAGTCATCCTAAGAGGTAAGTAGACAAGTTCCCTAGGGATCATGTCTAACCAATGCATGGAGGGCCTTTTTAGACATGGGGACATAGCTTGTGTAGAAGAGTGCTTGATCACCATGGAGAAGCCATCATAGAATCACCAGCACTACCATGTGGACATCCAAGCATTTCTTCAAAATCATGACAGAGTATTTGGACCAGTACTGGTAGGGAGACCACCTGACAAGGGATTTGAGCATGTCATTAATCTAGAAGAGGGCTTGAAGCTCGTGATCACCACACCATATAGGCATCTGAATAAGTTCAAGGACGAAATAGAAAATTCCATAAAGGAGCTGCTAGAGATGGGGAATATTAGGCCTAGTTATAGTCCCTTCACTTCTTCCATAGTACTGGTGAAGAAGAAGGATGGCACAATGAGGATGTGCATCAACTATTGGGTGTTGAACAAGAATACCATCAAGAAATGATACCCAATACCCAATATTAAGAAGTTGATAGATGAGTTGCATGGGGTGGTTTACTTCTCGAATATTGATCTTCAATTGGGGTACCATCATATTCGGTTCAGGTAGGAGGAAATCCACAACACATCCTTCATATGTCACTATGGTCACTACGAGTTTCTATTCATTCCCTTTTGGATGACTAACGCACCTACTACCTTCTAGTCATGTATGAACCATATATTCAACAAGTAGCTGAGGAAGTTCCTATTGGTGTTTTTTGACGATCTTTTGATCTACAACAAGACTTGGTAAGAACATCTAAAGTGTGTGGATAATATTCTCACCATTATAGAGGAGCGGTTGCTTTTTTCCAAAGAAGAAAAGTGTGAGTTTGGGTTGACATAGATTGTCTATCTGGCGCACGTGATTAGTTTTGATAGAGTAAATGTGCATCAAGAGAATATCTTGATGATCTTGGGAAGGGAGGACTGTAATGCCCCTTTCCAATTGACCATAATGGGGGATGACTTAGTATCCTATATGACTCTCGTAGGCTATATTCAATGAAGAAAAAGGGAGTCAAGGAAGTTTATTTAATGTCACTATCTAGGATATGTTACATTCTAAAGTGACATTAAGTAAAAATATAAATTATTAATTACTTAAGCATTAAAGGGAACTTTTAATGTTTAAGTAAATATTAAGAGAGAATAATGGTCATATTTAATTTGGTCAAAAAGGAGAAATATCTAGAAGGCCTCAGAGAAGTATAAAGGAAGGGTAGCACTTCAACTTCCTCGTTATAATTTAATATTTCATTTTGGAGTGGTCTTGCATACATTGTTTCATTAGGGTTTAGAAAAACCCTTCCACCATTGTAGTTTAGTTTATGTGGTGCAATACCCACCCTAGCTGAACAAGGAGAAGGATCCCCCCAGGATATTCACTTGAGTTCATTTTTTGTTCGACATCATCTTGAGGAGCTTGGAGGTAATCATCTTACGCAGAGGATTGATGGAACTTTCCATAGGAGGTCAATTGTCATTGTTGGATGTATGGGCTGACCCGAGTTCTACCTTAGTTCTCCAACAAAACCCTAGAAACCATCATCCCTTCTAGTAAACCAGAAGGCGACAATGCGCACAGAGTGCATAGCGCAGTCTCACCCGAGATGGCTTATGGGTGATTTCATGACCCAAGTCTACAATCATGGAAGGGATTGGGGATGTTCTGCTTCTTCTACTCTTAATTTAACATGCATCATATTATACCATTCATCTAGATCTAACAAGTAGCTCATTATGCATTATCTATATTGCATGCTACAAAGAACTATTCTATTCATTCATAATTGCAAGAACAAAAAAACATCATTCAACACATCAAAACACATTATTTTACCATGGTTCACCCCCCTAGGCTACGCACACAAATATCTTCTTCTTATTTATTATTCTTCATCAAAAAGTCAGCGTTGTGCGCCTTACATAAAAAGGGTGCATTTAGAATGCACATAAGTTTAGTGGTGAGGTGGACTAGTGGCGCACCAAGAACCATAGCTTGCAACCTGAAAACCAGTTATACTTCATGATCCTCCAAAACTGACATCATATGATCTCTACAACTCCAATAAAACTAGTGTTGTGACTCAAAACTCAACAAATTCTCCAAAAGACTCAAGACTCATACCAAAGATGATACTCTTTGATACAAGATACACCTAATGATGACACCTATAGATACATCATACATCCTCTATTTATATTATAAGAAGTGGGTTAAAACCCTTACATTATACTCCAAAACCCTAATTTTAAGTGGACTCAACTGGTCCACATTCTAACTACCTTCGCGCGCTAATCTACAATTTTGTCACACTAATTTCCTTAATTCTCGTCGCGCGCTACTTCCTTGGTCCATTCTTCCTCATTTACTGTGTTGAACTCCAAAATTTCCTACTCCAATAAGCCCCCAACACTAACATGTGTCTCATCCCGAGACACTTAGGTCATGTGTGCCTCCTGCACAAATTTCTCCAATCCCTGGAACTTCTTTGTGAGTGCATCTACTTGTGTTTTTGCCTGCGCACTTTTCTCTGTCAGGATTTCCACCATCTTCATTGTGATGTGCTCCTTCATCACTTCTATACTTTCTAAGTGTGTCTGTTCTAGTTGGCCTTTCTCTATTTCCATCTATTCTATCATCTTCTCGGCTTGCTCCTGAAGTAGCTCCAACTGAGCCTGTCTTGTCTTTCTTTCCCATTGGATTGTCTTCAGTTCTCCTTGCAAATTTTTCATCTCATGCGCGCTTTTTAACCTCTTTGAAATAATCATCATATTTTGTCACTTTTCTTCCCTCTAATCCAATTGTTGGATCCCTTCATATTCTTCCAAGATCATCCAGTTCTGTGCGGTCCTTTCGTAGATCTCTACTAATTCTTTTACTTCCAGTGCAATACTATATGTTTGTTCTGTTGCATGTTGCTCCCTTTCTAATATGACTTCTAGAGGGGTGGTTGGTGTCATATTCTCAACCAATTCTACTATCTCCTATTTATACCCATCCATCGTCTATGGTATCCTCTTTATCTTTTCTTATGCACTGAATTCTCCTGCTAGTGCGCTATCTAGGATCATTTGGAAGACTTCCTTGAGTCTTTGCTTCAGTTTTTCTGCACGTTGTTTTTACTCCTCCCATTTGATATGCACTTCTTTGAGGACTGTCTATAGCACATCCTTCTCTTCCTTGGTTGTCTCTGAGTTTGTTGCATTCGTCCTTGCCCTTGATTGTACTTCCTACGTAATATTGACCTATAACTTATATAGCACTTTTGTTGGTACCTTGGAAAATACCAATTCCATTTGTTCTACACCCTTGACCTGTTTATGCACCATGTCTTCATCCATTTGCAGCGTGTCTTTAGTAATGCTAAAGTTTTCACTTTCCAACGTTGTTGTTTGTACTATCTCCTCCTCACTTTGTGCTATCATGTTCTATTCATGTGTTGTTTACTGCTGATGTGTTTTCCCTTTGTGTTGCACCTTGGTAAATTGTATCTGCTCCAAGACTTGCTTGACTTCTATCATCTCTTGCATTATCTTCTCTCTTTGTTTTTCTGAATCTTCATATTCTTCTACAGTATGGTCCTGTACTCTTTATTTTGCACATAATCTTATGTTATTTTATACTGGGGGGGTTCCTTATGTGCCTTCATTTTCTTGCACACTCCTCCTGTTTGTAAAATAGTTCTCTTGGGTGGCCTTGACTATGTTTTATCTATTGTGATTGGGGTATATATCTCTGGTATGTCCCCTCCTTCTTGTCCCTCCTACATAGGGATGTTATCTTCCCTATGTGTCCCTCCATTAGTGGTAGTTGTGCAGTCCTTCTATTGTGTGATAGGCCTGGGGATATCATTTCTCTGTCTAAGTGTTCTTGTTGCTGCATTCCCCCATGTCTGCTTCATGTGCTCTATTTCTTTTCTTGTATTTCTTGTTGGGGTACTCTTCATATGCGAGGAGCCCTCTTATGATGGTTTCTCATATTTTTTTGGATCCACTAGAACATTCCATTTCTCCTAACAGTATCTCATTTCCCATTGCACTTCCTATGTTATGACACAGTGTCTCATCTGCAGTCACTCCTTTTCTGGATCCCTTTTTTCCTGGATCCACATATTGTGCCTTGATGCCTTGAAGTTGGATATCTTCTTGTATTCCTCCACCACCTCTGGGGGGATCCTCCAAGTTTTAGACACATTTTCTTGTATTTGTTCAATATATGTCACAAATATATTGGAGTTTGTCTTTCTTTCCTTTGCAACAGTTGTGTGCCACAATGTTACGTACTGTGTTGCACAACATTTTCCTATTCTCTGACACAATATGTTGTATTTGGGGTGTCTCCATCCCTCTAATGCAATAAGTATGAGTAACCACTAATAGTGGAACTTTGTGCCTAAGTACTGGGAATCCTAACAATCATCCAAAAATAAATTTAACAAATATGGACTCCAACTCAGTACAGTTCCCTTTGCACACTGCGCGACTACTGATATTACCGTTGTTGGTGCATCTTCCTTGTGACACTTCCTTAGCAATTTACATACCATAATATTTTTTGCTAACCTCATCGTGGGTTCACTGATTCTATTTATAATGATCCCCCCTAGATCCTCTCTTTGTTCCATAGGTTTGTTTCATTTCCTCTGCCAAGGCTTTCTCCTTGGTCTTCTCATCCAGATATTGCACGGGTTTCTCATCATCTGTGAGCAGACCAGTTATTTTTGCAATTAAATTGACATCAACTGAGATTGGCCTATCCAGCCACATAATTCCTTTGTGAATTACTGGTATTAATTATTTGATGCATTTATTTACGTCCTTGCCCCTTCCAAAATGCGGGATCTCTAGCAGGTTCATTACGCATGTGTTGTATAAACATGTTATCCATTTTTGGGGTTCTAGTATTGGTACTCCTGTCACACTGACCCCTTTTATCTCCATGTATACTTGTGGCTCAAATTATGGAAATTTGTCTCTATCCTTTACATTGTGGTCCGCATAGAGAATTTTATCTACGCACACATCCTAACAAATCTAGTAACACCTTCACTCCTGTTGGTATGTGTGGTAACACAAGGGTTACCTCTAGTTGCTTGCATGGTGACCTATGGACCATTTGTTTCCCTTTCCCCTTTATTGGCCCCCTTGAGGGCCCTGCATCCTCGTGCATTTTCTCTTCCCCTTCCTCTTCTGTACCAGACTCATACTGCTCTATGATCTCTTCGACTTGTATTTTCTCTTGTTGCACTGGATCTGTGCCAGATTGAACCCTTGGCTCGTTGGACTCAATTCGTTCCTCATATTCTTCATTTGTTGGTTGGATTTCTTCCATGTT
This sequence comes from Picea mariana, assembly GCA_032191745.1. Classification (NCBI taxonomy): domain Eukaryota; kingdom Viridiplantae; phylum Streptophyta; class Pinopsida; order Pinales; family Pinaceae; genus Picea; species Picea mariana. The sequence goes on along the minus strand of JASDQU010201957.1, from coordinate 43,269 downwards.
CGGTTGTTGCGTTGTATTTTTCTCCTCTGTGGTGTTTTGTGGGTCAATCTCCATTTGTCCTGTCGTAGGGGCTAGCTTCTTCTCCTCCACCACTATAGATCTCACTAGTTCGATGATCGGGGAAGGAATGGAATCCACATCCACAACTCCCTCCCTTTGCATAGGGTTTCCTCTTCCATTGTTATCTCCTACAGTGACCTTGTGGCATTGCGTGGTTTCCTCATTATTCTGCTAGGATCTCTGAGCTTCGTTGGTGCCATCTTACTTGAATCTGTGTGGGTCTTCTCTGAAATCTCACTGAATTTATTCTAAATCACATGTTCGCTATTAGGTTTTCACTCCTTTGCTTGAAGTCACAATGGGGCTTGTCGGACACAATTCTTGCTTCTATAATGCTATCATAAATGTTCCAAAGCTTGTCGATCATGCTTCCTTCATTTTCATAAATGTTTGTTTCGCGCCTCTTTTTTTGGTGGCTGGTTTTTCTTTTCCCAACTATTTCGTTTTTCTGGTGCATAGTGTTTTTTTTTGTCATATTTCTCTGGCGCACTAGACTTTCCTTCTCTCATATTTGTCCTACGTGCAGTATCTTCACTTCTTTTAGCCCTAATTTTTTATTTATTGTGCATTGTATCTTCCAAATTTCTGTCGACCGTTGATCCATATACCTACTTTTTTTGGATTTTTCTCATTTTCCTTTTTAATTCTTCCCGTTTCTTCTTTTTCTACTTTTTCTTTTATTTTTCTTATTTTTCTTCCTACTATGTACATTATGTACAATTCTACTTTCTACGTTATAATTGCTGAGGGTTAGTGGGTCGAATGTCCCTATACAGTTTCAGTCGAATACCATTCACCATTCCTTGAAGTTCCTTGCATGCTAAATCCTACAGTTGCACAACACCTCCATATATGACATAGTTTATCACATATGGCCCTAGCCAATGCATTCTAAGCTTTCCTGGGTGCTGCAAGTATTTACTTTCATAGAGTAAAACCAGATCTCCTTCCTTGAATTTATTCTTCTTGATATGTCTATCATGCCAAGCCTTATCCTTTTCTTTATGTACCTCCTGATGGAAACCGGCTATGATTATGTCTTTTTTTAATTCCATGAGTTGAGCCAATTTTTACTGTGTTTTGCCTCTTTATGTCATTTCTGTAATAGATGCAATGCGTAGACTTGGTATCAAATAATCCAAAGGAACTACTACTTCATGTCCATATAAAAACCTAAAAGGTGTATGCCATGTTATCTTCTTGCATGTAGTTCTATAGGCCCATAATATTGTTGGTACTTTCATATGCCATTCATCTTTGTTCACATTAAAAAAAATTGTCAAGGCATTCTCCAATATCTTGTTAAATTCTTCTATTGTCCCATTATCCTAAGGGTGATATGGAGTGCTCTTATGATGATGTATCTCAAATTCTTCAAGCATTTTTTGGATTGTACTGTTGATAAAGTGAGTCCCCTAATCACTCATCAAAATTATTGGGCATCCAAACCTTGTAACTACATGTTCAAATAAAAATCGTGTTGCAGTCTCTCAATGCAATCCTTTACTGTTGTGGCCTCAGCCCATTTGGTTAAATATTTTATCATTGTAATAATATATCTAGCCCCTGATATTCTTGTTGGTTGATTAATTGGACCTACAAAGTCTACTTCCCACTTATCAAATACTCGCAAGGTAACCTAATGTCTCAATGGCATCTCATCCCTCCTTGATGGCTTTCCAACCCTCTGGAAAACATCACAATTCTGGCAGTACTCCTTTGCATCCTTGTGAATTGTTGGCCACCATAATCATGCACGCAATACCTTTTGTGCAGTAGCTTTCCTTGCATAATGTCCTCCAGTTATTCCTTCATCTGCTTCTGCCAAAATCATAGGCCTTTCATGCTCCATAACACTTCTCCTCAAATTGTTGTCTGCTCCAAGTTTGTATAAATGACCTACAATCAGTTGATAGTCTGCAGCTCTAACTACCAAGTTCTTCTTCAATTATCTATACTAAAAACAATTGTGCATCCAGGAAGTTGTCCTCCAAGTTACTTGGTTCTTCTCCATTAATAATCCTTTAAATATGATTTGTCCCTGCATTCAATCTTCCAGGTTTCACAACAACTTCAAAGTCAAATTCCTGAAACAATAGTAACCATATACATATTTCCCCCCAACATTGGCTTATTGACAAAATATCTAAGAGAAGAATGATCTGTAAACATCTTGAAATGTTTCCCTAACAAGTAATGTTTGAACTTTTGCAGTGCATACACCATAGCTAAGCCTTCTCTTTATGTAGTATTATAGTTCTTCTCTGAATCTGATAACTTCTTGCATGCAAATGCTATAGGATGATCTATATCGCCTTCTCCTGGTTGTGTTAATACTGCTCCAAGTGATATTGCAGATGCATCCACATGCACATGAAATTCCTTTGACCAATCTAGAAACACCATAATTGGCGCAATCACCATCTTCTCCTTCAGAATATCCAAACTTTGTTGGCACTCATCATTCCATTGATACTTAATTTCCTTCTTCAACAACTTCTCCATCGACGCAATAATGTGTGCATATCCCCTTATAAAATTCATGTAATATCATGTATGACCAAGTGTATTCTTCAACTAGCACACTGAATTTGGTGGTGGTAAATTAACTATGACAACAATTTTAGTAGGATCAACCAGTAGACCCTATTTACACACCACATGCCCTAACAAAATACCAAAAGGTGCTCTAAAAAAAAAATTCTTAGTATTCAATGAAATATGTCAATGTTTACATCTTTCTAACATCAGTCTCAATACTTCAACATTATCCTTAAATAAACTAAAGACTTTCCAATCATTCAAGTAAACTTATAAAAACTTATGTATGAATTCCTTAAAGGTTTCTACTACTACCCTTGAAAAAATGGTTGGTGCATTCTTCAACCCAAATGGCATCACTATATACTGAAATGATCTCCATTCTATAGAAGATGTTGTCTTATGTCTATCTTCTAGCGATATCTTGATGTGATGATATCCTAAAAATCAATCTGTAAATGAATAAGCTTCTTGACCTCCTACATTCTCCAAAACTTCATATGTAAATGGGGTGGGAAAAGGATCATGCAAGCAAGCATCATTCAAGTTTATTATATCTACATAGATCATGATCCCCCCCCTGCTTCTTTTCATGTACTACCATAGGACTGGTCCATTTTGATTTTTCTGCAGGTTCTATGACACCAGCCTCTAACATCTTGCCAATTTGTTCCTTCACTTTCTTCTTGTACACTAGATTTAACCTATAAGGTATTTGTATTATAGGTATGGCTTCTAGCTTCAAAGGGATATTTATCTCTCCTAGCTCTCCTGTTAATCCCTTCATCTATGAAAATATCATTGGAAACAAGTCATTGTACTCGCAAAGTAACTCTATGATTCTTTCTACTGTCTGATTATCTAAATAATCTCCAATGCTTGCAATCTTCGGGTTTTTTGTAGTTCCAATATTTACCTTCTTGATCTTCAGGGGTGCAGCATAATATTCTAAATCTAGCTTCAGACCTTCTACTTCCCTCTCACCTTCAACTTCTGGGATCTGGATATTGTGTGGATTTTCTTATGTTGGATGTTATTCTTCTACGACATGATAACAGTGTAGTAACTATCTGAATGTCTGTTTCTTCTGATTCTGATATGTTGGGACTATTTCAAATTTTGGTTCTTCAAATATCTTGTCTCTTAACACTTTCAATGTTGTATATATTTCTGGTATCTCATGCTCAAATGCAAATGTAATCACAAAATTATGTTGTATCTCTTCCTAGTTTGCAGTTTCCCTACATTTTTCCTATTATGTGTACCAGTTCTTTGGAATTCCTTCTAATGTGTGAATGAAATGGTGTGGGCACTCCTCAGGTGGTACTAATCTCCACTAAACCATGCACTTATATACATGTTCTTTGGGTTGTCCAAATCCATCATATTTCTCCAAAACTTTGTTCTCATGTTCTATGCCAAATCTAATGCGCAGTAACCTCTTGCATTGATATCGGTTGTTAATCTTATCCTTATGTGTACCCCACCAATGGGCAGGTGTATCTTTCAAAGCAATATCTAATACTAGTAATCTTTTATTTTCTAGTACTTCTAATTCAAACTTCATCAAAAATTCTTCTACATCATTTAGACCATAAAAAGTAGGAGGTTACCTTACCTCTAAACCAATCCATCTCAGAGAGCACATCATTATGGAACATCTTCAGGTAGATAATTCATGTAATCATTGTTTCTAGTTTTCCAGTCCTATGTCAGAGTCTGAAGCACAAGAACTAATACTCCTCCAACTAAGCATTCCATCTACAGTTAAGGTTGATGTAATCCTCCTCGTGTGCGATAGTTCTGTACAACTGATTGATATCTTATGTAATAAAAAAAAAAATCGTAGGTTCCACATACCTTCCTCCTTTTGAGGGATCCGATGGCGTAATAAATTTGTATTCCCCTGATTCAAATATCATCTTCCTGGTCTTCAAATTAACAATATCCTGGTTATCAAATTCCCAATCCATCCCTAATAATGTTGGATATGGTGTAGTGTTGTCTACTATGTCAATGACTTCAAATTCTGCCATGGTGTTCACACCATCTAGATCTACTGGTATCCCCTTCAATTTACCAATTGGCACCACTCTGTGTTGATTTGATAAGTCAACTAGATAGGTGAATACTCCAATTGAGGTTCTCCCACAAGGGAGGCATTTCATACACTGGTATATCATCTACTATATTTGTTCCTAAAGTATACGCAATATTATCCTTCAAAATATCTTTCCTAGCCTCTTTGAATGTCTCTTTCTCTTTGCGTGCATCAAAATTCTGCTCAAGTATTGTATTCTTCCTAACCCACTGGTGTATATCCTGATTCTTCTTTGTTTCATCATCTCTTGTCCTAGATCCACCTCTAGTAACAATATTGATCATCTTTCCATCCTCTTCTCTATTTTCCATAGCAATGCATTGCACATTCTGATTATTCTGGTGTCTCTCGTCCTATATATTTGTCAACAATGTCGAACAATCTTTTGTCTCATGGTCTGTTGCACGACAATACATACATGTCACAAGTGGAAATGGAAAATATCTTGCATAGTGTTCAGGTTTCTGATAGTTATGAAAAACTACTAGTCCTCAACCTCCTCCAAATCCTCTTCCCTTGTGACCACCTCCTCTATAGCCTCCTTTTTTACCCTAATTATCTCCATGTGGTGTATTATATTATGGTCCATGATTATACTGTGGTTGTGCATTATTGTACTTTGGTGGTGTTGCACACTACTCTGCATTGTTATACTATGGTGGTGCTCCAAATTGTTGTGCGTTATTAAATTATGGTTGTGCTTGAAATTGTTGTGCGGTATTGTATTGTGTTTGTTGTGCAAGTTGTGTTGTCATTAATTCAGCCTACACCCGATATGCATCTAATTTCCTTTCCTTCATTATCTCCAAGGTTTTGCAGTCCTTATCTTCGTGTCCAACTAACTTGAAAAAATTACAAAATTTATTCTTTGGTATTCTCTGATACTTCTGCATCATGGGACAATGATGATGATCATGCCTATTTATTCTACATATCTCACACCATGGTCCTCCTAAATAAAAGGGATTTGGCATACCTACTCCTATATATTGTGCAAATAATGGAAATTCATTCTTATGAAGACCTTTTGTATTGCATAATGTACACCAGACATCTTCTCTTTTCTCCTTAACTTTATTGTGATTCAACTGAAATGTATTGTTCTTCAAATCTTCTCTCAGATCTTCTACAACTGGATCTATATACTTATATTGATTTTCTTCTAACTACAAAGATACCTGCAGAGCCTCAGCATGACTCTATATTTTCTCCTACCTCAAAGGATACTTCAAGTGTGGCAATAAAGAGTTAACAAATAAATGTTTATGTTTCATATCAGTAATAGGGAACTTCAACTTGCCTGTAGGGGTGTAGATTGATTGGAAAGTGTCTTGTAAATGGACGGAATTGTAAAAAGGAGGTCTCAAGTTCGATTCTCACCCTGATCTACCTGTTCCTCGTGCTTGAGGATTGTGTGGATTCACATGTAGGTTATAGATGTAGCAGATGGGAATCGGCCCCATGTCACGCAAGTATGAGAACCACGAGTTGTCGATTCCACCAGTCACAAAAAAAAAATAGGGAACTTCAACTTACCTTTTAACCTTTTGAAATTTTGGTCCACTCCCCAGACTAATTCTCCTCGCTTCTTCTTAATCTCTATCATCTCACTCATGAACTAATCCTCTGAACTTTGTTTCTAAAATTCATTTATTAATTGCTTCTTCACCATTGTGACGGTTTTAGGCACTCTTGTCGAGTTATTTATTGCGAGACCCATATACCAATCTAATGTGCGGTCTATGAATGTGATTTCCAACTGCCCAACTATTGGGTTCATGTTTTGATTGTTTTATTGCGATTATCAAATCCTTTTTTCATCGATATTACATATGCTATGCTTCATATTAGCCATTTTGAAGGATTCTCAAAGATTTATATATCAATTCACCATGAATTCGCATCAGGTATGTATTATTGGTGTTTTTGTAATGGTTTTGTGATCAATTCAGTTCAGTTCAATGTTTATAAAGATCTAATGCATGGTTTGTTTGCAACAAGGAAAAATCTCGGTCTGATCCTCCATCCGGTACCTCATTCGACACTCTGCTCAACACTTGATCCGACACTCCATCCAGCATGCGATCCAACACTCGGAACGCATTGGAGCTGGTGGTTGGTACATTGGCATCTTATGGTGGATGAACCGGTGATCTAGGTTTTGTGCCCCCTCATGGCCTCCAGCTACAGAGCTCAACACGCCTCAGATTGGGCAGTTGTAGTGATTGTTGAGTGGCTCATGAAATTTCTAGAATATGTTGTTGTTAGAACTCATTTAATGAGTTTGTTTTTTTTAGAGGAGGTTGACCCTTCTAGTGGTTGACCTTTCAAGCTATAAATAATCTATAAATACCACTACTTGTGGAACGACTAAAGAAAGAATTTTTGAGAATAATTTTATTGTTTAATAAAAACATTATCTGTAACTTTGTTCCAGACTCTGTTTTTATGATTAATGACAGCATTGGGTTGAGTGAAGAACTTGCGTTTTCTTGTTGGAGTGTAGCCACAACCTGCTGGGGGGCCCACCAGTGGTCTGGGTGACTATGTATATCAGTAGATACTATGTGTTCATCTTATTGCTTATTAGAATCCGTAATTGTTTCTTTACTGCATGTATTTCTCAATTTTAATTGTTGTGTATATGTCAATTATAATTTGTTAATCTAATTTGTTTTTCCTTAATTTCATATTCCTTGTAGGAGCTGGTTAATTATAGTATTATGTCTTTTCCGTCTTAGTTATGAATCATCCTGTAGGATACTAATTTAGATAGTTGTATTGAAGTATTAATTAATTACTTTGGTTTTGGTGATTGAGAGAGAGAATTAGTTTAGACAAAGTATTAGTTTAGACAGAGAATTAACTTAGATAGAGCATTAGTGTAAACAGAGTATTATTTCAAGATTGTTTGCAAGCTTTGATAGATTAGTTGTTTCAAGTTTTGATAGCTTTAATTGAGATAGATTTAATTGCCATTTTAATTATTCTTTGTAGATCTAGTTTTTTATTGATTTTGCCTTAGTATGATACGATAAAAATAGATTTTGGATTATGATTTCTAAGAGCATTTTAGTTAATTTTGAAATATGATTTTTAATGATAGAATTAGTTCAGTTTAGATCATGAAGTCTCAATTATGGATTTGAATTGTAATTTCTAGTTGACATTGATTAAGAATTAGAAGTTTGCATAGAGTGAATTTGAATTAGGATTTTTAATCATGAGTTCATGAGTTTATAGATTTGAATAAGAGTTCTTTTAATCATTGATGATTGATGTATAAAGTTTAGAGATCACATGGATTCCCGAAATACTTAGTGTTTCTTCTATGATGGCAAAGATTTCTTTAGATTTCCTTATTCATACTTTCCATTTCTCTGTAGAAGTCAACATTGAATTAATTCATCTTGAACTACCACTAATAGTTAGATGCCATTGTGATTTTATTCGACACCAAAGACATAATCATCACCTTTGAATACTTTATTTCCTTTTACTTCAAGATAGAAATAGT
>JASDQU010201957.1:22033-34950 GCA_032191745.1 Picea mariana | reverse complement strand
AGTGGGACATGAGGCAAGACCACTCGAGCCTTCATCAAACCGTCCAACACAACCTTTTCCTTTTCACCACCATCAGGGGACTCTAACTTTGTAGATATCATTTACCCTGAACAGGTGAATGGTCTCTTTGGCAGTTCAACCGATATAATTGTTTCCCGGATTGAAAAATAAACTGTGGCACCAATAGTCTCAACCAACTCAAGTAAAGTCCCGGACATCCAAACAGTAGATAGATCTTCCCATCGAAGGGATACCTTTCCTGGAAAAGAACCTTGGGATACTTTGTTGTATTCAAGGATAAAACCATTTAGGTATTCTCTCTTTGAAAACCAAACCAGTATGGATAATCAGGTGGATCACAACCATGTGAGACACGATGAGGGAGAATAAATTGGGAACCAAACCGAAACCACCTTCAGGTTTCCAATTTTGGATACCACACAGAATTTCAACATGAATAACATTCCACTCTCTGCACTTCCCACCTTTTATGGTAAAATTAGTGAAGGCTCAGATACCTTCTTATTTGAGTTTGACATCTTGTGTAGGAGCTACAACTACTTGCAAGATGCCCATAAATTGAAACTTTTTCCTGCCACCCTCAAGGATTCTACACTAAGATGGTTCATGGGGTTGGGAGAGTCCAGTATTATGTCTTGGGAAGACATGAAAGCTATATTTATTAAAAATACCAATACTACTGCAAGTCTAAGGATTCTCGTAATGATATTTTTAAGATCCAACAATTAGAGGACGAGAGTCTCTAGGATTACATGGAACGGTTTGCTTATATCTCATAGAAATATAAGTACTATGACCTCCTATATGATGCAGTCAGGGATCTTTTCCTTAAAGGTATTTCAGAAGAATACCTAGAGACACTTAACATGATGGCATCAGGTGACATCTCCCATAAACCATTTACTAAAATCTGTGAAATGTGTAGGAATTACTTGAGGAGTAGAGTCAAAACGGGGAAGAGTGTTCATGATCCTTGTAGTAGAAACCTAAAAACAGTTAGTCTAGGTGGTATCACAAGAGTAGAGATAGGGAACCTATTGGAGAAATTCAAAACTGATATCTTAAGTACAATAGGTTTCTAGTTGGACACCCTAAATATTAAAAAGAAACAAGAGGAGGAGAATGTGGCAATGTGCATATTTTGTCCAAGATGCAGGAGGAAGCATTCCTCAAGGGAATGCCCATTAAATAATATTTCAGTTTGTGGCTTCTGTACTGAAGACCACCCAACTGAAAAATGCCCATCACTGCCCGGTTTATTAGCCATTTACAGAAGTGGGGATTCTTGGGAATCCTCTTATGCACTTAGGAGTCCATGGAATCCTAGGAGTCAGCCTACATATCTGGATCTACCACCTCAAGTTCCACCCTATTACCAACAACCACAATAGTGGAACTCACCGAACTGGAAAACCTGGTCTACACAGTATCACCATCCTTCGCTATAAGGATGGAGAGGAGGGCATACCCAAGGAAACACTCAAGATCCACCTGTAACTGTGCCCACTCATCCTTACCCCCATTTTCCACCAAACATCCCGCAACTTTTTCCAGTTTTTTTTCCCCCACCTTTACCTCCTATTCCACAGCAACCCCAACAATACCAGAATACAAGCTCCCCAAGACTGACAGTATTACCGGCACAACTAGTGCCCAACCCCAATAACAAACCAACTCAACCTCTTCACAATGTTGATATGAAAACCTTCCCGATGTATGTTATGTCTCTCGTTCCATTGTAGGAGATTCAACTAAGGTCAAGAAAAGTTCTAGATAGGCATAGGCCTTCAATAGTCATCCGAGAAGAAGAAGATTATGAAACTCCCGAACAACCCACGGATGACACTAAGTGGGAATATGTTATCATTCGTAAAGACCATGAACCCAAGCTTTCCCAAAATGAATCTTCACAGATTACAAAATCCCCTCCTTATCCAGAGAGATTAGTGATTGAGAAACCTACCACTCGACCGGAATTTGAAATTTTAAATGAATTGAAGAATATCTATGTCAAAATTCACTTGTTACAAGCCATAAAGGAAATTCCAATTTATAGTAAGGTGGTTAAATAATTGTGTATCAAGAACCCAGGGAGGAAGCAGAAGGATCCTCCAACAGTACATTTGATAGGAGAATTCTCTGAGTACATATCAGAGCAGCCTAGGGTCACAAAATATGGGAACCTAGAGAACCTCGTAGTAACAATAACCATTAATAAGGTTCCCATAGGAAACACTCTCATAGACCTAGGGGTAGCCATTAATGTTATGATTGTTACTACCTTGGAGGAATTACAGTTAAAACCTCTTCTTAGACCTACCCCAACTATTTTGGAATTAGCAGATAAGACAAAGGTTATACCTGAAGGAATATTGGATGATATCATAGTTACATTAGCCTCATGGGAATACCCAATAGACTTTATTATCATTCATTCAAAGGATCCTACCAAAGGGCATCTCGTTATCTTGGGAATACCTTGGTTGGCCACAATGAATGCATTTATTGGTTGTAGAGAAGGTGACATGATCATTTCAAATGGACTTTCTACACAGAAGCTTACCGTATACCCACTAGCTCAACCTATCATGGAGAATCTATGGTGGATTGAATGTACATACGAGAATGAGGAATGGGAAGAACCTGTGTTTCTAAGTGATCATTCCTGGGCACTTCAGGAGAAAACAATGGAAAATGTTCTAAACCAGTTTATTTTTGCTATCACGTGTGTTGATTTTCCACAATATTTTCCCCAATTTGAGTACATGTTTGGGGAAGAATTTTAGGAACAATTGGACCCATCAACTTTTTCTTTGAAATCTTTTATTTTTGAGATAGATGTGTCTGTCGCATCTTATACCATGCCCTATGAGATTAGTTCAGGGAAATTCCTACATATAAATTTCGGACTAGATGCAGACCAACAAAAATAGTGAGTAAATGTCCTTAAAGAACAATCAAGGGAATTCACCTGGGAATACACTGATATGAATGGTATACACCCTGATACATTCATCCATCACATATATACCCAGGCAGAAGTAACACCTGTTAGGGAACTCCAGAGGAGGATGAACCCGACACTCAAGGATATAGTAAAAGAGGAGATACAAAAGTTATTGAATGTCGTCTTTATTTATCTGATCTTTGATAGTAAATGGGTATCCCCACTTGTAGTGGTTCCAAATAAAGTAATCGGGAGATGGAGCTTTTGTGTCGATTTCTGGGAACTTAATAAGGCCACTCTAAAGGATTATTTTCCCCTTCCTTTCATTGACCAAGTCTTGGATACCTTGTCAGGGGAGAAATACTTCTCCTTCCTAGATGGATATAGCGGGTACAACCAAATTCTCATAGCACCCAAGGATCGAGACAAGACTACTTTCACTTGTCGTTAGGGAACCTATTCCTATAGGGTCTTACCATTTGGTTTGTGTAATGCTCCTACCACATTTCAACGAGTGGTACTAGGGATATTTTTTGATCTTATTCATGATTGTGTGGAAGTATACATGGACGAATTTACAGTATATGGAAATACTTACCAGGAATATCTAGATAATATAGAGAAAGTCCTTATCAAATGTCAAGAAATGAACCTATCCTTAAGTCATGAAAAATGTAAAATGTTGTTCATTGATGGACTAGTCTTAGGACATCACATTTCATCTGAAGGGATTAAAGTGGATCCTCCTAAGATTGAGGTAATCGTCAAAATTCCACCCCCCAAGACTCAAAAAGAGGTAAGAATATTTCTTGGACATGCTAGATACTACCGGTGATTTATTGAAAATTTCACAAAGATTGTTGCACCCATGATTGGATTGTTAATAAAAGATGTTGATTTTATTTGGACTAACCAGTGTTCAACTGCCTTTGAAACTCTTAAAGCTAAGTTATCTATGGCACTAGTTCTTAGGGGACCCAATTGGGCCCTTCCATTTCACATATCCATTGATGCCTCTGATACTGCAATAGGAGGAGTATTAGGGAAGAAAGAAGACCATCAGTCCTATGCCATATATTTTGTGAGTAAGAACTTGTCCCCTGCCAAGTTAAAATATACAGTTATCAAAAATGAATTATTGGCAATGGTCCATGCCATCAATAAATTTCTCCATTATATCACATGATACGAAGTATTTGTACATATAGATCACTATTCCATTAGATTTCTCATGAATAAACCCAATACCAATGGCCAAGTGACTAGGTGGATCTTGTTATTGCAAGAATTCAATATCATCGTCCTTGACCGACCTGGAAAGGAGAATTTAGTAGTTGATTTTATTTCATGCATAAAACATGAGGGTGATGATATTCATGTTGATGATATTTTTCCAGATGAGAATCTCTTTGCCCTCTTTGTAAATACCCCATGATTTGCGTACATGGAAAATTTTTTGGATACTAGGAAGTTACCAGCTCATTCGTCACCTCATGAAAAGAGTAGAATTATCACACAAAGTGCTAACTACTCTTGGGTTGGCCATGAACTTTTTCATATTGGTCCAGACTTGATTATTCGTAGATGTGTCCAAGAAGATGAGATACTAGAAATCCTACGAAGTTGTCATGATGGACCATGTGGTGGCCATTTTTCCGACAAACATACAACATATAAGGTGTTACATTCAAGTTACTATTGGCCTAGCATTTTTAAGGATGTTGCCAAATATGTGAGGAGTTGTGATAGCTGTCATGAAATTTGCTTGCATGCCCAAGTTATGATAGAACCTTTCGAGAAATGGGCCCTTGATTTTGTGGGACCAATTTCACCCATGTCTCATAAGAAGAATTGTATTTTGGTTTGTATAGATTATGTCACCAAGTGGGTAGAATAAAAGGCCTTATTTAGGGCTACCGAAAAATCTGTTGTTGAATTTATTTATGAAGACATATTTACCCACTTTGGTGTTCCTCGTGAAATTGTTACGGAACATGGCACCCAATTCACTTCTAAGTTGATGAAGGAATTGACAAAGAAATATGGGATCAAGCATTGCAAGTCTTCTCCATATCACCCGCAAGCTAATGGCCAAGTAGAGTCCACAAACAAAGTTTTAAAAACTATCTTAACCAAAATTGTTCAATTACACCATAGGGATTGGGTTGATGGAGTTCCAGAGGATTTGTGGGCATATCGTACCACCTGGAGAAACACCATTGAGCATACCCCATATGAACTAGTGTATGGAAAACAAGTATTTATACCAATAGAATTCCAAGTAATGACTTTCTATATTGCCTCACAATTGGGATTAAACCTAGATGAGGAATAGAAACAATGAGCCCTACAATTAAACGAGTTGGATGAGATTAGGCAAGATGTTATCCAATGAACAATGTTAGTTCAAAACTAGAGGAGCAAGTGGCATGACAAATTTATTAAGAAGAAACAATTCCAACCTCATGATTGGGCTTTGTTTTTTGACTCCTGATTTAAAACTTTTAAAGGAAAACTTACCACTCGGTGGTTGGGTCCTTATGAGGTAGTTATTGTGTATGATAATGGGGTTGTTAAGATTAAAACAATTGGCAATGGACAAGTCTCTTTCATAGTGAATGGAAACCGACTTAAACTTTACCACAGACCCATTTCCAAATAAGATTTTCTATAGGTCGTGTCAACTGACAAGGCATTGTCCTTAGTAGATGGGGAAGTTTCTTCTCCCTCCCCCTGTTCTTGAAACTTTTTTTGAATTTTGACTGTACATATGTAAATAATTTGAAGTGTGTTTTTGTTGATAAACAATTCTAGAGATTTATGCAGGTATTTGTTTCACCACGAGTGTACAATTTCAAGGAGACAAAAAGGGAATTATTTTCCTTCAAAAACGATATTGCTATATTTGAACCTTGTTGTCTGCTTAAGCATTAATTGAATAATGACTTGCTGTAAATTAGCCATATTTTTGCAAGATTTTTATCTTCCTTTTTCTCAAGGCATATTTAATGGTAGTTTCTCTTAACCTCCACCACTAGAGGATATAAGGAAGTGATACCTTGACTATCAAACCTAGAGGTTACTCGTACAATTTCCCCAAGAACCCTGAGTAGGTAAGTAAGTATCTTTATGAAATAATAGAAAGAAGGTCTGATTAGGGGTTAGCCATGGAAACATCACTATAACTTAAAAAAGAATAAAGTGATTCGAGCCTAAAGATACCTTTTCTGTTTTTTTTCAATGGTATCATGCACTACACACTAAAAATGCTTGATTATATCATATATTTAGATAGGCTACGTCCACTTAAGTACCCCTTACATCAGGACAATATATAAGGAATACATAAAGAAGAGTCATCCTCTAATATAAATACCATCCCAATCTTAAATAAAATTTTCAGAGTTGTCTCCCCATCTTCTTGCAAAAAGCAATCTTTATATAAAAATATTAAAAGATGGTGGACCAGTCTTTGATGTAAAAGGGTGTAAGAGGCTAACCCGCCAGGATACTGGACAGGTCTATTGGAAGCGGGTACTAGCATGTGGTATGACTAGGTAAACCCGTCAGAGTACTGAACAGGCTTGTTGGCAGCAGGGCATTCTAACTAGCGAGGGTGATAATCTGAAAAGCAATAAATAAAATTCTTAAATATTAAACTTGTCCTGATGTACGGCATTACTTGTAGACAAAGTTGAAAAGAAGTATGCATGGTTAAGAAAAGGTCAATGAACTCCATAAATTTACCATTGGGAACTAGATTTAAGACTATCCTAAGACTCTCTCGCCTACCTCTTCTTAACTATATGTAGGATGTTCTGTCCTATAGGTGGGGCCATATTTTAACCATCTCGTCATACTAATGTGTGAAATTTATCTATACACTTGGAAAGTTGTAAATCTTAGGCTATTGGGAGAATTGACTGGTTCCCTATATTTTTTATTGTGAGGTGTCACAATACTTAGGAGTAGGGGAGGGGTTTCCTGAGCTGACAAATGATAAACACTGTCCATCTATATTATAATCCATGAGAAGAGGAAGTAGAATCTTTGTAAAAATTTTGTTATATTGTTTTCACGATATTTTGGGCTATTATATCAGCAGTTGTTTTTATTAAAATGCTAAATTCTATACTATTGACATCACTGTGTGTTATAATCCTGTTGTACATTTTTAATGAAAGACTTCTTAACTGGTTATTTGTGTCAATTAAAGACTATTAAATTCTCACTACATATTTTTGTTACAAGAACGATGACAAGGCAATTAACAATGGTTCATTCTATTTACACTTATCATGTCCATGCTCTTATTCATCATGATTGTCAGAAAGTGCCCAAGCTAAGTACTATGGGTGGACATCCATTATAATGGGGATAATTTCTACTTGCACAGGAGTACCATATGAAATGCCACATGGAGTGCCATTTGGAAGATCAGATGGGGTGCCATCTGGATGACCGGATGAAGTGCCATATGGAGGATCAGATGAGGTATGCACATACTATAAATGACCATGATTTTCATGGAAAAAAAAATGATCGTTCGAATTGATACGCCTGTTTCACTAGTAAGTTAAGATGAATTGAATGGTATGTTGTTAAAAAATCGTGTTGATAATTAAATTCAAACTTTTTAATGCATTTTTATGATCAAATGTCCAAGTCGAAGACTTGGACATTGATCTAATTCTCACATGATTGCATTTTCCTCCAAAGTACACCATTCAAAATTCAAATGATGTGCAATAATAGTCACACATGGCGATCATGTGTGATGAATCCGCTCACAAATTCAATCGTTTCCACCTTAATTGCATTAAAAATCAGGTATTTTACCCCAATTTCCATAACACTCATCCCCTGTTGGTTATGTCACACTCACCCTCTACCCGATTACATTCTTTTGTTAATCCTCCACGTTGTAACCATGCCTAAACACTATGAACCTTCCTCCTATGTTGAGCTTCTAACCATTCCTGAATTCGCAAAGTGTAGAGAGATTTTCCTCCATGTAGGGTGGGGACCATTCTTGGTCGATCTGCAGGGCCACAACGATTGTGTCTCACTACAATTCTCTCTCGGGTTCGATGGGAGGTTGGCACGTGTAGGGTATCTGGCCTTCTTGGTCTTTGAGGAGTCAAATTTATCATCCACGAAATTTCCATGGGTTGGGGATCGATGGTTCAAACACCATCAATTGCCACGGCCAAGCTACAACAGAGTATTCAAGCCTGAATTTCAAAAATTTTCTGGAGCTAAAGGGTACTCCAAAGAATGGATCAAGGATGAATTGATTAATCCCCTGATCATCATTACCAGGCTTATCACTTGTGAAGGTGGGTACTCTGTCTTCAAAGCTTTCCATTTTTTTCTGTTAGCTCATTTCCAATTTAATAAGCCCCTGAATTTTCCTTTCTACTTCTTGAAAATTCTTGGGAAAATCTCTTCCCAAGTTTGTAAAAAACTTGGCCAATCCTCATAATAGTCTATTCCACCATGACCTCATCAAATTGCTTTTCATAACTGAGTTGAAAAAATAGGGCAAGACATGGGATGAATTCCTCTATCAATTCTCAAACCCCCATCTCACAGTGAAGACCAGCAAGAGATCCATTTATTTAGGGACCGTTACTCCATCTAAGCCTCATTCTCCAAAGACTCCAAACCCTCCAACTCAAACTATCTCTCTGTCTGGAAAAAAAAGGCCAAGAAATTTTTTGATTCCCTTGCAATCTCATCAAGCAAGAAAACCAAAAAGCCTTCTGATAATTCTCCATTGCCCTCAACACATGTTGATCCTCAACCTAAGAAGTTATAAGATGCATTTTAGCAAGAATTTCCTTCAGTCCCCGTGAATAGAAGAGGATCCAATCGATTCAAAGAGGATTCTTTTCAAAGAAGTAACTGAAGTGCAAGTGGAAAACCTAATTTAAAACCTCCAAGCACTTCGGATCTTATCCAAGTGTCTTCTGATCTTGAAATCTATTGGCACATGGGCAGACCTAGGGTTCATCACTTCAATAGCACACCAACGAAACCTAAACTACCGGCCCTTTCGGCAACACCTGCAAAGAAGATGAAGTCTCACCCAAGGTAGAGGCAAGGGGGGGTTGCAGGACTCAGGCGTCTACAACCAGGATGGGACACAGATATGTGATTATAACACTTAACAGAGAACTTATCCAACAATATGCATTAGTTCATGAGTCTCATTCACATCACAGATCAAACCCTAAGAAAATAGTAGCTCAATAACAATCAAGATCAACACTTAAAATCACTTAGCACATAGCATAGCTCAGATCTAACATTCAAATACCATTAAGCACAAACAACAAAATTATATGTATTCATCATACATTATAACAACAACACTAAGCATAAATCACATAAGAAATATCACACAAAGCACATCAAGACACAAGATATACGTGGTTCACCCCAGTGTGGGGCTACGTCCACCAACTTCTTCTTCTTCTTTATTAGTCTTTGATCTTCTTACATTCATCTACTCCTATGCACACAGCCATAGAGCCCAACTCCGCAGTGGACAGGTGATTTGCACACAACACACTAGATCCACCTTCCCCTAAATCAGGTCAAGGCATAGATCCAACTCCTTAATAGCACAAAGCCTTACTTTACACCGCCAGATTGCACAAAGCAACTTCCAATCTCTTGCACTAAGCCAAACATATTGTGCACATAGCTAACACTACTCTTACATTTATTGCACTAAGATTCTACTACTTTCTACATTACATTCCTTCCTATATATACTTTTACAAAAGGTCCTAGACATAGGTAAACCCATGGGCCGACATCCCATAACCCATTACATAAACCCTAAAACCCTTTGTTGGGTCTACAAGCCTGCAAAACAAGCGAGATCCCATGATCTCCACTCTACCTGGGAACTCCATCTTCGACCAGCATGTCGAAGTCCCAAAAGTGGTCAAACACGACGAATGTTTCCTCAAAGCTTGGTCAAGGGCCAACAAGCCCCCAACACTCACCTGTGACTCGTCCCGAGTCACTTAGATCTGGGCAATGTTGCTTCAAAGGCCTCGATCTTAGCTCGAGATGCCTTGACTTGCTACTTCTCCAGAGCCTCCTCCTCGGTGAACTCCTAAATCAGTTTCTCTGTAACAAGCCCTTCCAGGCATTGTTCCACTGTCATAACCACTTGTTCCATCTATGAGCCTTGTCCTTCAATATCTTCAAAAAGCATGCAGGCTTCATCCTGCACCAGCTGGAGTCTCTTTGTAACCTCCATAAATCTGCTCTAGATGGAAGTAACCTGCTGTTGGATTGTGCGATATTCCTATGATTTTTTAATCCTCTCGAATGAAATAAGAAGCTTCATATGTGCCTGGACAGTGGATGCCTATCGATGCGCCTCCTGGAGATGTGATTCCAGTTTCCTTAGCTCTGAATCTTTTGCAAGGCATTCATAGGTCTGTGCACTATGATCAGTCAATTGCTTACAATCTGAGGTGAGTTCCCTGATCTTTCCAATTGCGCTCTTGGTTATTTCCTCCCTTTGATCACACACTTCTTACAAAGTGCTCAGCACTTCTTGAATTGTTCATTTAAGTTCATTTAAGCGTATCTCCTTCACCCGCCTCATCACTATTTAATAAAGGCTCTTCTCTTTCTATTTTTCTCAGACTTTTTTGTCCTGATGATGGATCCTGCTATGGATCTGAAACGTCGACGACAAGATGTCATCAACACTGTGGACTTCTTGAATTTCTAACTTCGTTACTCTTGCTTGAAGCTGCTGAATGGCCTCAGAAATATTTCCTACTTGAATCTCGGTCGACTCTTATTCCTCTTGTGCCAAGCCCAACACAGAGAGAATTTCTTTAGTCACTGCTTCTTTAACCACAGTCTTCTCTGCGAGCAACTAGTATTTTTCTTTCTGGATCTTTTCTTTGTCCTCCTCAAACATCGCCCTAATTTCATCTTTCTCCTTCTGCACAACACGAAGTTGATCTAAGACCTCCTCCTTTTCTTGCTTCAAGGATTCTATACCCTACTCCTTTTCTTCTTGGACTCGATGAAGTTGAGCCTCTGTTGCATCTACTAACCTTCATAATTGGTTGGGCTGGTCCCCCAATTCTGCAATTTCCAACAAAGAAGGTGTAGTAGGTACTACACATCTTGAATAGATGGCTTGATGTATGTCTTTGAGATCTTTCTCGATTCGTTCATAGAGTGTATTCTAATTCACTCCATGTCTTTGCAAGATATCCTATGAAGCATCTTCTATGGCTGCAATGATAATATCGACATTGTCCATTGTGAGCACATTCTTTGACTGAGGCTTATTGGCTCGGGTCTTCTTTCTTGCTGAGGGTTTCTATGGAGAAACCTTCCTCTTCTTTGATGTTTCAGCCTCAGTAAGGGTATCCTTCGATGGTGTAACTTCACCTTTGTCTTGATTTTCTCCTTCTTCCCCTCCTTATTATTGGTTCACTTCGTCTCCTCCTCCTCCTGCGGGTGAGTCAGGCCTACTTTCCTCTGAGGTGTTTTCCTCCTCATCAGTTTCTATGTGCTGCACTTCCTCCTTTTTCTTATTTTTCTTCACGCAAGCTTTTCCATCATGTTCTACCCGGGTGACCAAGGGACTTTCGATGATGTCGCGTTCGGAGAGTTCTGCATCTTCCACCGGTACAAGGAACTCTGAGGGCCATTCTTTGGTGATCTTCGCCATATCTTCATCGGTCATCTTATATTAAGACTGCATATCCTCCTTTCTTTCATCCCTACGTGTAGTAATGTAGATAAAGTGTCGATCTGCGTAGAAGTTCACTAGTGGTCTGTACTGGTGCAGTGTATTTGGGGTCATTCATGGAAATTCCTCAATGGCGTGCTTCAACTGCTGGTAATAAGCATGGAATACAGCATTCGACTACCACTACTTCGACATGTCATTTGTATACCACAAGGTAGATAACCTTACAGCCAATGGCTCTGATGGCTCAACTTCTAGAAATGTCACTCCTTCCAACATCTGCCAAGCGACAAATGTGATTAAAACCAATAACCAACTAAAATGAAACTTGTAGCCTTGATCCTACACTTCATGGAAATCGTTCTTGATCTCGTTGATGAGGTAAATCGCTCAGTCCATTTGTATTCCTTCTATGCACTTCCCTACAAGTTCTACTACGAATCCTGTGACCTGTGTTGAATGGTTCTTTCTAACGAGCTTACCAGCTATACACTGACAAGCTAGGTGCACTGCGCCATCCTGGATGGAATCTACCTTGTAGCCTCGCTTCCCCTTTTATACATCTCCATAGTATTGCTTTATGCGTTGTGCCAGGGAACGATCGGAAGTCTTCCCTGGGTAGAATTTTTGAGGATCCAGTCCCGGCATGCTCAGTCCTGTGATGAGGTGGATCAGCGTCGGATCCACAGTGATGCGGCTATCAAGCCAAAATTACCCTCCATGGTAACACGACATGAGGAGTTTAACACAAGCGTTAACCTCCTGATGTCGGTCGAAGTGAGGGATATTCATCATGTTCAGTGTCATTGATTGTTCGAGCTCCTTAATCCATGGCTGGGAGACTATGAACGGCTTCTTCCCAGTCATATTCATCAAGTACCTATGAGGCGCGAGCATCGCGTAGTTCTTCCTATCTCTGAGGTTAAATTCATTGTTCTTCAAAGCTGGGATATGTCCTAACTGGGGTCCAATTACGTGTATCCCCTTCAGGATGTACGCGGTGATCAACGTGTACTCAAAGTCATGCAGGATACTGTCACGATTCACAGCACCAGCCAAAGGTGGTATGTACTTCGGCAAGACTGACGGGATATGCTTCACATTAGCCAGATTGTCGTTGTGTTTGCTTCACTTATCAGCAGTGTGTCCAAAACATCGTCTAGTCGATGGGGATTCTTGCAATCCTCCAGTCGGCGATGCATGTAT
>JASDQU010201957.1:0-16823 GCA_032191745.1 Picea mariana | reverse complement strand
GAAAGATCTTTTGTATTAATTCAGCTGGTAAATTGGATCAACAGTATTTTACTTCATACATCACGATGACAAGTACTGTTTGATTCTTAACGTATATTTCTTACATTCCTCTCTACACAGCATCCCTTATATAAGGTAAGACGATACTACCAATATTTATGGATAAACATTAAACAGCTCGGGAAATTCCAGAATTAAGATCTACATTGAATTTTGAGGAATCGACTCCATCCTCATGACACAAAGTGCATGAGCGATGGAGTCTCTTGCAACTGGAAAATTGATTCAGACGCTTCTATCTAATTGCCTTCTTGAAATCTTCACCATTATCCCAGTCCAACTGACACATTCTGGAAATAGAGGTTTTAGTACCAGATTGCACATAGTCGCGAGTATAGTACTGGAATAGAACAGAGCAAGGAGTACCGGAATAGTGCACGCCTTGGTACCAGAATGGAGTTGGTACTGGATCAAAACTATATTGGGTACCGGAATGGATTCGATACCGGATTACATGGTGTCTGGTAGTGCCAGATAGACTGCTTCATAAATCAAATTATTAGAACTATACAAAATAAAAAACTTTCAATCGAATTAATTAAAGAAAGTTAAACAAACATGCTTTAAATCACCAATTACCTCTTGTAGACATGACATAGCTATTAGACATGTGTTTTAGGAGGAAATACTCCAATGTAGGTTTATAACAGAGGCAAAAAGGCTTAGATATAGGGTAAGATAGGGTATTATCTTATGTCAAAATGGAGACTCAACATTTCCCCCATGTTGAAGATGTTGCATGTCCTCATGCAACATTACCAAAAACTGATACCCAAAAACTTTCTACACAATTGCACCCTCCATTGTCATTCCTCAGATTGCAAAATGTTAACACCAGAAGCTTCACTCTTCAATTCCTTCTTGATCACCTGAGTGTAATAGACCAATTGCAAGACTTTGTTAAGTTTGGCAAAGACCTATGCATGTTGCTCCTTCAATTCTGCATTCTCTGCCTTGATATGCCTGTCCAATATTTTGTATTCTTCAATTTCTTGTTTCAATCTTTCAATTTCCATTAATAATGTTTGTTCATTTAGGGACTGGTCTAGACTTGGTGTGAGTGCTTCCTGAGTTACCAACTCTCGAGCTTCTTCTCCTTCCTCAAATCCATCAAAGTCTCTATTACCAACCCTTCTATCTCACTTATTGTTATCAGTCCTTCTGTTTCACTTGTGGCAGCTCCCTAACCACTCTCTTTGTCTGGAGAACTTGGAATATCCACAAGTTCTTTTTGAGGAGAAGGTATCTTTGGAATTGTCTCCTATTTAGCCATACTTCTGGTGGTCCTACGTATGGGTGGCGAGGCTTTCTTAGACTTGCTGACAGGGGTAGGATTTTCTTCAAACAGTTTCCTTTTCTTTTCCTTTTCTTTGATTTACTAATAGGGACAAGCCTGGACACCTATACTTTCTGTGTTGACTGGACCTTTATCTTGCGAGCTTAAACTGTAACTTCTGGGGTTTTCTTTTGCTAGCAAACTCGTATTCCCAACCTAGAATATTGAAGCGTGGGTTCTGGAACTTGTACCTCCTTTCCTTCTAGTTTCTTTCTATTTTTACTTGTCACCTTAGCAGTCTCCTTCGAGCCACCAACCGAGCTTTGGGAAGGCCGAGCAATTTCAGAAATACTCTTCAATTGCTTAGGGGATTTTGGAGGGGGTTTTACAATTGGTTCTAGTAAAATCTCTTGTTGATCCGTCTCCCCCTTCTTTTGCTTCTTATTCTGTGACTGTTGGTCTTTAGGGAGCAGGACTAAGCTCAATGCTTCTGCTGGTGTAGACTTTTTCTTGCTTTGTAACTGGAAGTGAGGCATCTTCTCTATTTGACTGGTTGGTTCTGATGGCATTTCCAAAATAGTTTTGGGAATGCTATCCGATTGACCACATGGTTCTAAACCCTCTTTTCGTCTTTTACCCCTTTGAACCAAAGTAGGACTTACTCTCTAGAATTGAGTGGATGTCTTCTTTCTTGGTAAAATAGGCTCTCCCACGACAGACTTTTTTGTCACTGATTTCTCAAGGGGTTGAGATGAGTTGGGCACAACAGTGTCTTCTTTACCCCCTGATGCCATTTTTCTGTCTTTCTTTGCTTTTCTGCTTGAGCCTTCACTGTGTGTCCCCGCCTCCTGTGTCTCGTCTGACTTGGATTTCTCTTGAGCAAAGATCTGTTGGAGTAACTGCTTCCAATTACCCCCTTGTGTTTTTAGAGCATGAATAACCAGAAGTTTGATTAAACCGTGATGATGAAGACTAGTCTCAGGTTTCTTAGAAACTAACCTTACCCCGCTTGCCATTTTCTTTAAACTCATCCATAAAAATAGGGAAAATTTATCTATGGTCCTCCCTCAAAATGTGACAAAAGATTTAAATAATAAATGAAGGTCATGGCATACCTTCCCTCATAGGTGAGGAATTTCTGCAGACTTATAAGCATTGTCCATTATTTTTCTTTGATATAGCTCTGAGGGATGCCCTTGGTCCAATCGGGGTCGTGATGTTCTGGTTTGAGGAATTGTTGACAGAGCTTTTTGTCCACGATTACTCTTTTGAAGTATCTTTCTCCAACCATTGGGAGACCCGTAGCCTCTACTATAGTGGCCTCTTTAATTTTTAATTTCACCTTCCCAGACTGCACATTCTCTCCATCATATGTCTGTGCAAAGTTGAGAGAAATTCCCTCATGATGACCCTTAAATTTCTCCAAGAATGGCACCCACCCTGCCTGTTCATATTTTTTCTTGCAAGCCTAATATTTTGTTGTTTCTTTGTATATTTGAAATATTGGCTCATGCCTGTCGACCCCTATGCTATTTTAAGCAATTCTCTTAGGTGGATAAGGCAAGGACAGAGGGTTGAGTACTAGATGATAGAGTATCGGTTGGGAGGGACCTACGAGGGATACGAAGGCATAGGGTGTCTGTATATAATGTGACAACAAGGGTAAATAATGCTCATCTGGATGGCAGAGCCATCCAGAGGAGCATTTATGAATGGAAGTGTAGATTACAACGGTCACGTCGATACTCATGATGATATGGTGAGGTAAGTCAGATCTACTAACGGTTTCCATATTCGTGGGAAGCTTGGGGGTGGATGATATTCACAAAAGGAGGTTGTCGTTATGGTCGAGACTCGTGTATATGAAATCGACTGGGATCATTACTTGATATGCTAAGATTCATGGTTCACATCATCTCATATGGTACGACAACTAATCATGGGGTTTATGTATCAGATAGACAGAGGGAGTTTGATCTGATAAAAGACATCATGATTTTGCATTCTTGATGTTTCGTAGGACACTTCCTTCTTATGGAGGTGAGGTCTAAGATTTCTACAGAGATTCGTGACAAAACGGGGTACGTCATGATCCAAGAGCAATCAGATTTTCTAAACACATATTTAGTCTAATTCCTTTAAATAATATGAAAAAAAGAGTGTTGAATATGTATGTCCTTGTGCTAATAATTTGACAGCGACTTGGAAACATGATGAAGAGTTACCCCTCATGTTCTTACTAGTACTGGATCACCTGTGTGTAGAATTTTGATACGGGATCACCTGAGTGTCGGATCACCTATGTGTAGAATTTGCAGTTGGTACAGAATCGCTTGGGTACCGGATTACCTGTGTGTAAAATTTGCAGTTGGTACAGGATCACCTGAGTACCGGATCACCTGTGTGTAAAAACTTGTAGTTGGTACAGGAATAGTGCAGGGCCCCTTCTTTTATACTGGATAGGATCCGGTACTGGATAGACACAACGAGATGATTTGATGGCCCTTCATTGATGCGAGATAAGCACCCAAAAATGAACTTTCTTGAGCTTAAAAATATTGACAGTGATTCTGGTGATAGTAATTTATAGAAATAACTGGTGTTCTATGGTCAAAATTTGTTTGAAAAACCATGCAGTCACCAAAGTTTATAGAGGAATAATGTAGGAAAGCTTTGTAACAGGAGGGTACTCTGTAATAATCAGTAATTGAGATGACAGAACTCATTTTCTTCTGGAACCAAGGTGACCGCACTTTTGCTGGCATTTCTTCTTTTATTACAACACAATAATAATCCTAACTACTACTTTTCTGTGGATTTTTATCGAGCCCACATTAGTTAATGCTCACCGGTATTTTCAATTTTATAGAGTCTGAAAAACTTAAAGGAAACTCTCTATACTATCCCGTGGATTTTTGTCGAGCCCGGGCAAGTTCTTGCTCTCCGGTGTTTTCAATTTTAAAGAGTCTGAAAAACTTAAAGAAGACTCTCTATATTGTCCCGTGGATTTCGAGCCCGGGCCAGTTCCTGCTCGTCAGTGTTTTCAATTTTAAAGAGTCTGAAAAACTTAAAGAAGACTCTTTCTAGTAGTTGTCCTCCTTATTTGTTTATCTACATGGGAACACCACCAATTTTCTTTTGTCTTTGTTAGTTAAAAATAAAGAAAAAATTCATCTCATGACACACCTATGTACAGAAAAAGAATTTATACAATTTGAACTTACTATGGTAGGTCAGCAGGAGGGAAAACCCTCTCGCTTACCAGTTGCATTTCGACAGTCTGAAGAACATTTTTGACAAAATCCTCCTTTGATAATGGTTTATGATAAACCTTCAGTCGATGTCCATTTACAACAAGGGAAGTCTGCTTTTCATCAATAGTCTTTATTCTTACTACACCATTGTCATAGACTGTATCAACCTCATAGAGCCCCATCCATCTGGTAGACAGTTTGCCTTTGAAATTTTTGAATCTGCTATCATATAGGAGGGCCCAATCACCTAGCTGGAAGGACTTCTGTTTAATGTACTTGTCATGCCATTTGGTCCTTTGTTCTTGTATTAGGGTGGTTCTTTATAGAGCATCTTTCCTTATCTCATCAAGCTCGTTCAATTGTAATAGCCTCTATTTTTTAGCTTCATTCAAGTCCATTCCTAATTACATGGTAGTTCTGAAGGTCTTTACCTGAAACTCTATGGGCAGTAGTACCTGCTTCCCATATACCAACTCATATAGTGTATGGCCTGTTGTATTTCTCCAGGCTATCTTGTAGGCCCACAAGGCCTCAAGCAACCTATCAGCCCAGTCTTTGTGATGCAGTTGAACAGTCTTAGTGAGGATGGCCTCTATCACTTTGTTGGTCGATTCTACTTGGCCATTGGCTTGGAGGTGATACGGTGAAGACTTTTTGTGTCTGATATTGTATTGTTCGGTAAGGGCCTTAACCAAATTTGAGGTGAATTGTGTTCCTTGATCAGTGACTATCTCCCGAGGTACCCCGAAACGAGTGAAAATTTCCTCAAAGAGAAAATCTACAACAGATTGTTCATTGGCTGAATACAGGGCCTTGGATTCTACCCATTTTGTTACATAGTTTGTGCAAACTAATATGTACTTTTCTTCTCGGACATGGGATTGATAGGTCCTACAAAATCTAAGGCCCATTTTTCAAAAGGTTCAATTACTACTTGGGCTTGGAGTGGCATTTCATCGACTGATGTAGGTCTTCCCATTCTTTGGCAATCATCGTAGTCGGCCAATAATAGCCAGATTGTAAGATTTTGTAAGTTGTCCTTTTTTCAGCAAAGTGGCCACCACATGGGTCATCATGGCAGGCTCTAAAGATATCCTGCATTTCATCTTCCCGGACACATCTTCTGATTACCAAATCAGGTCCCGTTCAATATAAGGTATCTTCATGCCACATATAATTGGCACTTAGCTTTATGATTCTCTGTTTTTCTCTGGATGTCATTCCTTGAGGCAGCTTGCCAGTTACCAAATAGTTGGATACGTCTACATACCAAGGGGTGAAAGTAGAAATGGAAAATAAATTCTCATCCGGAAAATCATCATCTACTGGAGTACTGTCACCTGTATGGATAAGCCTAGACGGAAAATCAGCAACCAAGTTATCTCTTCCAGGCCTATCTATAATAGTGATATTAAATTCTTGTAGTAACAAGAGCCATCTAGTTACTCTAGCATTTGTAACCGGTTTATTCATTAGAAATCTGATAGCTGAGTGATCTGTGTGCACAAAAACTTCGTATCCTGTTATATAGTGTCTAAACTTGTTGATGGCATGCACTACTGATAAGAATTCTTTCTCTGTGATAGTATAGTTTTCTTCAGCAGGTGAGATTTTCTTACTAACAAAGTATATAGCATAGGGAATCTACCCTTCCCTTTGTCCTAATACATCTCCCAAAGCGGTATTTGAGGCATCTATACAGATATGGAAAGGAAGAGACCAGTTTGGTCGTCTCAAAGCAGGAGCACTTGAAAATTTTGTTTTTAAGATTTCAAAGGAGATTTGGCATTGCTCATCCCAACAGAATTCATCATCTTTCGTTAGTAGTTTGAAAAGGGGGGCAGCTAGGTTTGTAAAATTTTGAATAAACCTCCTATAGTAGCCGGCATGCCCTAGGAAACTTCTGATTTCCTTTTGTGAACTATGGATCTTAATTTGGGAAATAATGTCGATTTTGGCAGGGTCCACTCTTATTCTAGTACTAGAGATGTGGTGACCTAGAATGATTCCTTCAGTAAGCATCATTCTTGATTTTTTGGGACTAAGTGAGAGGTTGGTCTCTTTGCATCTAACCAGTACCTTCTTCAAATTATCCAATGCCTGTTGGAAATCATTCCCATATACCGTGAAGTCATCCATGTAGACTTCCACACAATCATTGGTTAGATCGGAGAAAATAGCCAAGACAGCCCTCTGAAAGGTAGCAGGGGCATTACATAACCCAAAGGGGAGAACCCTATAAGCTAGGTTCCCCAAGGGAAGGTGAATGTGGTCTTATCCTAGTCTTCTAGTGAAATTTGTATTTGGTTGTAGCCACTAAACCCATCCAGAAAAGAAAAGTATCTCTTCCCAGATAAAGTATCCAAGACCTGATCTATGAAAGGTAAAGGGAAGTAGTCTCTACAGGTGGCCTTGTTTAGTTCTCGAAAGTCCACACAAATCCTCCATTTCCCATTTTTCTTGGGTACAATAACTAATGGAGAGACCCATTTTCTATCTGATATAGGGTAAATGAAATTGGCTTGTAGGAGTTTTTGGAGTTCTTCCTTTATTATATCTTTCAATACTGGGTTCATTCTTCTCTGGGGATGTCGGATAGGTCTGATTTGATCATTAGTGTAAATATGATGCATACATGTATCTGGGTGGATCCCTTTCATGTCAGAGTAATCCCAAGCAAACGCATCGGATTACTCTTGAATCATTTATACCAGCTTTTATTATTGATCTATTTCTAGGCTGGCATTGATATACAGGGACTTCCCAGGACTGATTTCTACAGCTTGGACAGTAGACTCCTTCCCTTCCTCTATTTGCGAAAGAGTGGCTATTGTAGAAGTGGAAGGGTGCCAAATTTCTTGAAATTCAGGGCTAAAGATGTGTGTGTAGTTGGGGAAAGATTGGGAATAGTCAATGCATGCCGAAGCAGCCAAGAATAGACTTAGGATTTGTTCTTCAGAGTTTTCTTGTACTCCTTTTACTTGTTCAAGTGTCAACAAGGGTTGGGTACAGTCCTCCTCCCCATACGGATTCTCCAACCAGAGAGGAACTTTCATGGCTGGTTGGGTGGGGGGGAAAAGGATAAGTTTCTGACTTTGAGTGCCATTGGAAATTTTCATTTCTCCAAATCGACAATTGATGAATGCATCAGTAGTGGCCAACCAAGGTCGGCCTAGTACCATTGGGTGCCCTAGTTTGGGGGATTTGGGATGGATTACCAAGAAATCCACAGGGTATTCCCAAGAGGCCAATGTCATTGTTATATCATCTAAACTTCTTGCTGGGGTGATGATTGATTTATCTACAATCTCTAGCAAATTTTGTGTAGGTCTTAAGTGATCTAGTTGCAGTGTTTTCATAGTGTTTACTGACATCACATTTATTGTTTCCCCTAGATCAATAAATGTGTTAGGCAAGGAAACACCATTGATTTCTATGGTTACCACTTGATTCCCTGGATCACTATACTTGGAAGGCATTTCTGTTATAAACTTGGATAACTATCCTACCACCCGTATGATAGGAGGTTCCTTCCTCTTTCTCCCTGGCTTTTTAATGCAAAGGTACCTTACAATTTTAGCATAGATAGGTATGTCTTTAATGGCCTATAGTAGTGGGATATTTACACATATATTCTAGAGTTCAGTCTCTAGATTATGTTCTAGAGGTTCCTCGGTTTTCTTTATGAGCAGCCTTTCTGGATAAGGGGGACTCACTTCATGGGGTGTTTCTGCTGCAAAGCAGTTGGGAGAAGGGATTTCTTGTGGTACTGGAGTGTTTCTTTCTTTGTTCATTGGATCAGTCATCTGTTCTCCTCTTTGAACCATTTGGGCACCTATTTGTTCCTCTTGGTTTGTGTAATTATGCACGTGTTCCTCTTGAATGACCATAGTGGGATTTGTTTTGTTTACAATCCTCCCTAACCTTAATTCAATTCCATTAAATGGAGTTGGCGTTATTACATATGTAGGAAAGGTTTTTACTTCAACGTTTTGTATAGGTTGTGTCGATCTATTATTTGGGTTAGGGATAGGTTGTGCAGGAATAGGAGTAGTCCAAGGAGGATTTTGGATGGGTGTAGCTTGCATTGGTTGCTGCATATTTGGATTCATGGGTAGTGCAAGTGGTTGTTGTGGTTGTGGAGGTGGAAGAAGAGCAGAGGGGTTAAAACCTGGGAGCAACTGTGAAATATTCGAAGGATATTGTGGATAGGTGGGAAAATTTGTTGGTTGAAAGGGGACATTTCCATATACAGGTCCTCTCCACCCCTGTTGCCAAGGTTTGGTTTGTGTTGACCACTGAGGATAAGACATGGGGGGTACCCATTGCTATTGGGGGTATTGTGTAATTGGGTCGGCAAACATGCTGGGGTTTTTCCATCTCCATGGTATCCTAGGGGGGTAAGATGTCTTAGGTTCTCCTCCTCCCTTGAACATGGCCTTGAGTCTGGGGAGAGAAGGGCATTCATTAGTAGGATTTTCCTCTATGCAAATACCACAGAGTTTAATAACATTGAGGGGGCATTCCTTTTCAGGGTGTTTCCTCCTACACTGATGACAGAAGATTGCTAACGCAGCATTTTCTTCCTCTTGTTTTCTTTTAATTTTCATGGTATCTAGTTGGGAACTGATGGTGTGTAGGATATCTGTTTTAAATTTTTCCAATAGATTTCCTAGCTCAATCCTTGTGAAACCTCCGGATGTAGGTTTAGCAATTCTGTTGGTAGGGTCCCTTACACTTTTCCCTGTTTTAGCTTGACTGTGAGAGTATCTTTTACAGTACTCTACTATGTCTGCAAATGGTTTTTGGTATATGTCCCCAGAACCCATAAGGTTTAACACTTCAATGCAATCATCCCTCACCCCCTTTAGAAAGACAGTCCTAACTGTAGTTGTATCTAAGGAAAACTGCTTAGTCTTTTGGTAATTGTATAAGAACCTTTCTAAGTAGTCTTCTAAGCTTTCTTCTTCTGATTGCTGCATTTTCAATATATCATTCCTAGCATCCCTAGGTCTTCAGTAATCCTAGTATTTTTGGAGGAAGGTCTCCTTCATACCATCCCAAGACAAAATTGTGTGTTCCCCTAAGCTCATGAACCACAGTAATGTTGAATCTTTTAGTGTGGCTGGGAAAAGTTTTAATTTTTTAGCATTATCTGTGTAGTTATAGCTCCTACACAATATGTCAAATTCAAATAAAAATGAGTCAAGGTCTTCTGTCGACATACCTCTGAAATGAGGAAGTGAAGATAATGGAATGTTCTTCATAGCAATGTCTTTAGCCATATCCAGTATGGGGAATTCAAATGTCTTTGTTTCATTGGTTATGTTTCCCTCTTCTTCTGCCATGTCTCCAAGCACTCTGTAGGGAGGTGGTGAATTTTCTCCACTGAGTGATGGTTCTACCACTGGGTTATGTAGTATCTCTGACAGTTCCAAGGTTTTGTGTGGCTTTCCAACAGTAGATGCAGCCTCTTCTATTATCACCTCTGCTTCTTTTCTAGTTTCTCCTCTGGATGGGGTCGCTAGTGTTTCCTCCCTTTCTTGCTACCTTATGTTTTTGATCTGGACAATGGCTTCAAATATAGTACCTTTTGTTGTTGTTGCAATTGTTGCCTTTGAGCTCTCTCCTCTAAGAATTTTTCCTGCACAAGTTTTCGATTAATTAGTATAAGGGGGGGGTTTCTTTGTTGTTTGTTTTTCTGGTTTTTCTGTGATTTTAGGAGCAAGAAATCTACCTTTATTATCCCTGTACCTACTCATAAAAAAAATGAAATCAATGAAAACGCAGATTCCTAATTAGAGGTAGGAGGACAACCTAACTTTGGGGCAACCCCACCAAAGTGGATGCGCGGGTTCTTACCTTTCGTCTTACCGTCTTCTCCCCGCCCTCAAATTATCCTCAAATCCAATCCAATACTTCATCAAACCAAAAAAATATGCTACCTGTTACCGTTTACAACTCCCTGGCAACGGCGCAAAAATGTTGGTGCATAAATATGTTCAATATATATATCTCACACTCATTTAAATGTCAATCTGAGATTCGTAATCGAAAGAGTCGTTACACCATGTGTGCCGAGAACAAGTAACCTATCTAAGTCTGTCGCATATAGGAAATAATTAGTAACATAAAAATTCCATTTCTAAGCTAAATACTTCAAAGTCTATTCTAAACCTAAAAGAGAAAACTAATAATGAAACCTAGACAAACAATCACTCAAAGAAATGTTGTCCCATAGAAACAAGTTTGTTCATGTTAGGCACTTGTATTGAAAAGATGAACTTTAAGAAGCTTGTCTCCTGTAGCAGTTAAAACAATTAATTCCAACCATTCTTGAAATAAAATCCAACTTCAACCTCGTGTAACTCAATCAAACCAGCACGAGGGAAATTCAGTATAACTGAAAGACTTTATTACAGCATGTGAAGATGAAAGATAAAGTCTCATGTTCCCTTGTGATACTACAATCATAAACTTAAAATATCAGTCTCACACTTCAAATTACGAGATAGCTATCTTCAACATCTGAGAATAAAATGTCTATTCGATATAACACTTGTTGTTACACACCAATCCAAAATAATAAACTCAATGCTCAATCCTGAGAATGAATTAAAGATTAATCACACACACACACACACACACACACCTCTGTAAACTATCCACACAAACACACAGAACATATACAATGAGGTTTACCTTAGTTGGGGCGGTGGTCCCTTACCGAACCAACAAGGAACCTCTTAAGGAGTTAACGGACTAAAAATTTCACTCACATCCAAGAATTGACATGAAATATCTTTTGTATTAATTCAGCTGGTAAATTGGATCAACAGTCTTTTACTTCATACATCACGATGACAAGTACTGTATGATTCTTAATGTATATTTCTTACATACCTCTCTACAAAGCATCCCTTATATAAGGTAAGCTGATACTACCAATATTTATGGATAAACATTAAATAGTTCAGAAAATTCCAGAATTAAGATTTACATCGAATTTTGAGGAGTCGACTCCATCCTCATGACACGAAGTGCATGAGCGATGGAGTCTCTTGCAACTGGAAAACTGATTCAGACGCTTCTATCCAACTGTCTTCTCGAAATCTTCACCATTATCCCAGTCCAACTGACACATTCTGGAAACAGAGGTTTTGGTACCAGATTGCACACAGTCATGAATCTAGTACTAGAATAGAACAGTGCAAGGAGTACTGGAATAGCACACACCTTAGTACCAGAATGGAGTTGGTACTGGATCAAAACTGTCTTGGGTACCGGAATGGATTCAGTACCGAATTACATGGTGTCTAGTAGTGCTGAATAGACTGCTTCATAAATCAAATTATTAGAACTATACAAAATAAAACACTTTCAATCGAATTAATTAAAGAAAGTTAAACAAACATGCTTTAAATCACCAATTACCTCTTGTAGACATGACATAGCTATTAGACATGTGTTTTAGGAGGAAATAGTCCAGTGTAGGTTTATAACAGAGGTAAAAAAGGCTTAGATATAGGGTAAGATAGCGTATTATCTTATGTCAAAATGGAGATTCAACAGTTAGATAATACTTCCATTAGCTTTTCTTCCTTGGCTCATACAATGCTACAACTCTAAGTTTACTTACCCCGGGTTGACAATTTAATTGAGGGAATTAGTTCATATAGAATACCCATCACCAACCTTTGTATCTTTGTCTGTAATCTTCTTGGCTGCACAAATATTTTCACAAATGAAAATATTCTTCTCTAGGTCATCTGAACCTTCTCCTCAAAACTCTAGTAACCTAATAGTTGGATCTACTCCTACCATTGTGAAGTTTTTTGTACTACCACCTCCACGCGGTGTAGATACTTGACTTCTACTTGTTGAACTTATACTTCTTCTTGAATTTCTACTGGACCCGTGTCCTGTAAAAATCCTTCTACCACTAATCACTTGTTGGTTAATCGGTTTTTCTTCTTCAAATGTCTTAGTCGCACATGGGGTTGTGAGTTCCACACTAATTCGGATCTGGAATGGAGAGCCTTCTTCTGCATCGGACACCTAACCTCTAGTTTCCTTTCATATGTGGAATGCAATATTTCCTCAATCTACCCTATCGCATGGATATCCTCTACCTCTTCCTCATCATTGTCCAAGCCCTCTCTCTTGACTACTTCCCTCTTCTTACTATTGATCTTATATTGGTAGGGTCATTCATTGTGCGTCACTCCTTCTTTGATTATTATTTCCTTGGTTTGTTCCTCATCCATCATTATGGGGTAAATTGTTTCTTTCTTATGGCCTTCGTCTAGAGCCTTCTCCACATATCAGATCTTCCTTAGTGCTTCCCCCAACTCCCCCATGCACACAGGGTGATTTAGTTATTTTTTTCCATGGTCATCACACCTTTATCATGAAATAATATCTTGATTGATGTGTAAAGAGACCTAATGTACCTCCCTTTTGGTCCCTTCAATAAATCTTTCTCTGCAGCGGTATATGAATTCACTGTATCGACTGCAAATTCAGTAATAAACCCTGCAGTAATACTGTCTAAAAAAAATACATTGTGTGTGTGAATTTATTATTAACCCTTTCCAACCACATGATGTTCTCAGCAGTCCACTCTATTGGCCTTATCCGATTAGTCAGATGAGTATCCTTCAACCTCAATAACCAGTCCTGTAATAACTCTGGAAAA
Organism: Picea mariana; assembly: GCA_032191745.1. NCBI lineage: Eukaryota > Viridiplantae > Streptophyta > Pinopsida > Pinales > Pinaceae > Picea > Picea mariana. Next base: position 3,535 of record JASDQU010201957.1, on the reverse strand, counting down.
TAACATAAATATGCCTCATGCAAATCAGTAAACACATATCTCTATAGATATTGGCGCGGTGTATACCTAGAACTTCTATTATCTTTCTACGTGAACTCAAGCTTATTTGTCTCCAACCATCTTTCAATCTCTTTCTTCGTAGGGTTCCATAGCCTTAACATCCCTTTTTACCACTGCATTTCCTTCATTGATATTCTCCTCAGATCCATTCCAGGTTGTTCTTTTGAGTTCCAGCCGACAACAGAACCATTTTTTGGATGTATGGGTTGACCCGGGTTCTACCTTAGTTCTCCAAAAAAAGCCTAGAAACCATTGGCCCCTCTGGTAAACTAGAAGGAAACACTATGCACATAGTGCACAGTGCAGTCTCACTCGAGATGGATTATGGGTGATTGGATGACCCAAGTATATGCAATCATGGAAGGGATTGGGGATGTTTGTTTTCTTCTACTCTTACTTTAACATGCATCATATTATACCATTCATATAGATCTAACAATTAGCTCATTCTGCATTATCACTACTCTGCACTACAAAATACTATTCTATCCATTCATCATTCATTCATAATTGCAGAAACAACAAAACATCATTCAACACATCATAACACATGATTTTATAGTGGTTCACCCCCGTGGGCTATGTCCACAAATATCTTCTTCTTATTTATTATTCTTCATCAAAAATTTAGCGTTGTGCACGTTACATCAAAAGGGTGCATTTAGAATGCACATAAGTTTAGTGGTGAGGTGGACCAATGTCACACCAAGCTCCATAGCTTGCGACCTGACCCTCAGTTAAACTTCATGATCCTCTAAAACTGACATCATTTGAGCTCTACAGCTCCAATAAAACTAGTATTGTGACTCAAAACTCAACAAGTTCTCCAAAACACTCAAGACTTATACCAAAGATGATACTCTTCAATACAAGATACACCTATTGATGACACCTCTAGATACCTCATACATCCTCTATTTATATTACAAGAAATGGGTAAAAACACTTACATCATACTCCAAAACCCTAATTCTAAGTGGACTCAACTTGTCCACATTCTAACTGCCTTCGCACGCTAATATAAAATTTTGTCATGTTGATTTTCCTTTATTCCCGTCATGTGTTGCTTCCTTGGTCTATTCTGCCTCATTTACAGTGTTGAACCCCAAATTTTCCTGCTCCAACAGTCAGTTTTGTAGGTACTATGAGGGTTTCGGAGAAACCATGATATGGGTCATCCCCACAGGTTGAGTACAGGGCATCTCGCGAGGACCTGCTTGTTGGACAACCTTGTCCTGTGAGGCCGCGCCTAATGTTCATCCTCGTCCAGTGAGGATCTCTATGATTTCAAGTTACAGAATAGTTAAGGTATGGTCATTTGGATTGTTATGGTAAGTGTTTCAAAAGAATATTGATACTGCATCAGCAAAGGTTAGATAGTCCATGGGAAGACACATCACCTCTTGAGGAGATTTTGGCATAATCACCAAGTTTCTTGTTTTTTTTTGTTAGTAGATATTGTAGTTTCCTTTCATCCAGTAGATCTGTGTGTTTAGAAGTGTTTTGCAGTTGTTGTTACAGCCAAAAGAGATCTTTGTATTGTTGTGATTTGGATTTCCATACCATAATAAGATGTCATGGTTATATTCTCTATTTTGTGTGTAATGGGTGCATGTAATATGTTTGACAATATTCCTATCTTGGTGACATATGCAAACTATTTGTAAGACATTTATAGTAGCCTTAATGCAAAGTGTTTGATAAAATCACACAAAGAGAAACAATACTTTGGACAACAAACATATTATTTCCTTCTATCCTAGTTGGGGACATTATAGAGAAATTATTTCTAAAGATTGAATACAATGGGAAAACACTTATGACCATACAATATATTTATTGTTTTATGCTTGGATTTCTTTAGGTTTATCAATGGATGTATGTACTTTCTTTGGTTGTCATTTCATTAGCAATTGAATTGCTTCTTTGTCAATGAAATGTGCCTTAGATAATAAATGGTTATAAGTGATTTGATTGCAAGGACATACTTAGTTCTATTTTACATGTGAATTTGTTCATATTTATATATAAGATGATGAATATGTTAGTAAGGGTTTCATACTGTGAATTGGGAATTCTTTATGTTTAGAGTAATCAAAATTTATACTTGTAATAAATTTTTGTCACTATTAGATTAGGAGTAGGCATAGGTTAGAATAGAATTGCATCTTCATGATAGATTAGAATTGCATTTAGAATTTTAGAGAGCTTCAACGAACAAATCACCTTTTGGGGAGAAATCAATTAATGTTTGCAGCAACTAAGCTCACATAGCAGAGGATATTTCCATACCAAATAAGAGCAGGTCTAATTGGAACCTGTCATTGGGAAATTCTCCCTATTGTTGGCACGGGAGTTTTTCCCACATCAACAAAATGGCACTATAAGGAGGGCAGATGACATGCTGACCCTGTGGAGCCATTCTTTTAAAATATTTCTAGTTATTAATGGCTCCTAGTCAAATCCCTGTATGCAAATGTTTTTTTTGTCCATTATCAGTTAGAACTCTTAAAAACACAGTCATTCTCTTGTCAAAATTTAAGTTTGATGGTGAAGGGGATGTATTTGCAAGTGAACATGTCATTTAGTTCCTACATAATTGTTTTTCTCGTGATGTTATGAATGATGGAGTTGTGTGCAGATTAAGGTTGGGTTGAAAATGGTGTGAGACTTTACCAACTGCCTCTATTCACACATGGAAACAATTTTTGCATGAATTCTAGTACGCTTTTGACAATTATAATTATGATGATTTGTATAGTGAAATAGAATCTCTTAGAAGAAAACAAGGTGAATTAGTAGAATAATTTCATTTGGATGATAAGCCCTCTGGAAAGGAAACCATTGAATGGTATCTACATCTTCTCTCCCTTTCAAATGAGCAAGACCAATCAATAAGTGATTAATATGAATCATGTCTTGATGCTAATTTTGTTGATTTTTGTAGCTTTAGGCAGGTATTCTCACATGACCTTAGGTGTTCGTCATGTGGGAATCATTGTGAGCACCACATAACACTTTCAGTTTGGAGAAAACCCCCTTGGATTTGAGTGGGGGCTTCATGGGTTTGATGATGGGCTTTGTGGGCTTGTGTTGGGGATTCACACCCACAAGGAAAGCCTAATTTGATGTTGACTTGTAGAGGGGCTTCTATGGTGACCCCTAAGGATTATATATAAATAAGAGAATTCATTGTGACATTAGATATCATGTAGAGTGGGTGGAGACATGGTGGAGCTAGCATAAGTGAGTCTGCACTTGTGCTAGGAGGATTGGTGATCTTAGCAAATGGGAAGTCTGGAAGGTGGTGAATCTAGCCCAAGAGAGAGAATTGAAGAAGATCACACATGTGGAGTGAATTTTTCGCACCATGTGTGGTTTGCATGGGGACGAATCATGTATATACATGGGTTTCAGGTGGACGAATCATGTATAGGGTATACGTAGTTTGCAAGAGAGAAAATAGTGTATATAC
>JASDQU010201949.1:11096-29208 GCA_032191745.1 Picea mariana | reverse complement strand
ATGCCTCTCAATATGCTATCAGTGCACTCCTCACTCAACAAGGACATCTGGTGGCCTATCACAATCAAACATTATTTGATGATGTTTGCAAATATTCAAACTATGAGAAGGACATATACTCCATTTTATAGGCATGTCGACAAAGGAAGAAATATATTTTGGGAAAGGAAACGATCATTCACACTAATAAAATGCCTATACAATGCATGTAGACACAAGGAAAGTTACAGAATCATAACCATCATAAGTGGTCCACATACTATATAAATTTCACTTGAAGATCAAGTACAAGAAGGGTAGCACTAACTGTGTTCCAGAATGCCTCATTCAACCACGAGTTGTGGCACTAACCACAATTATTAACTCCTATGGGAATGATACTTTCAAGAGGCCATAATTATAAAACGGTGACTCTGACTTGCTACTACCTATCAAAAATTGAGCATAGGAAAAATAGTTCTAGAATTTCATCTCCAGTATCGACTACTATGCCATCTAGGCCATCTTTGTGTTCCTTCAAGCGAGCATGTGAATATGATTTGGGAAGCTCATTATATTCGAGTGGAAATATAGTTTGGTGTGGAAAAAATAGTGGTTGTACTGCAAAATTATTTTTATTGGCCAAATCTTTGACAAGATGTCAACAAGTATATCAGATCATGCACTTTCTACACTATCACTAAACCCATCGTTAAGAAACAAGGGCTATACACCCCTCTTCCTACTCCTGATAGGACTTAGGAGTCCATATCCATGGATTACATATATGGTTTACCTTCAACCAAGCATGGTAATGAATTTCTCTTTGTGATCATTTATTTATTCTCTAAGATGGCAGTTTGGAAACCCTACAAGAAGAGTATCATAGTTGAGGTCACCACTAAGATATTCTTTGAGTGTGTTTGGGTTCATTTTTGGATACCACATACTATTATTTCATATCATGATAATAGGTTATTGAGTACATCTCGGTCCATTATATGGCCATTTATGGACACCAATCTCACCAAATCAAATGTCTTCCATCCCCAAACTAATGGACATATGGAGGTAGTCAATAGTTGCTTGTGCATATCCTAAAAATGTACAACTCCAAACATCATCTCACATGGGATGAGAGTCTTCCTTATGTTCAACATAGATACCATCAAGCCCTTCATATCTCTACTATTCATAGCCCTTTTTAGGTATGCTTGGGGTTCCATCCTTTGACCCCAATTGACATATCTCTTCCCATTGCATTCACACAAGAAAAATCTTCCCATGCTCAAAATAAGGCTGATAAGGAGGCTATATTTGTTGAATGGATTTATCACATCCTCTAATAATTCCATGACATATTGTAGAAATACAATGCCAAGTTCAAGCAATGACATGGACAACATTGTGTTCCACACAAGTTTCAGGTTGGTGATAAGGTCTGGTTACATTTGAAAAAAGAGCGCCTTGCATGACCCCATCGCAAGCTTCACCCACTTTGATACGGGCCTTACACCATTAGCGAGTTTGTACGTGAGAATTATTTTGAATTGATTATTCCCCCATTCCTTGGAAAGCATCCTATCTTTAATGTGGAGTTCCTTCGTCCATATTTTCTACCTATATTGGACACCTCGGAGGTAGCTGAGAACTTGGCCCCTTTAGAACTCAAACCTGACTGTCTTTATTAGGATATAGTTGATCGAATAATGGATACACAAATTAAAGCCACCCTCCAACAACACATACAACTCCATTGGGTCATCAAAGCGGGGAAACTTCTTCACCAAAGCAAGTGGTTCACCAGGAGCCAAATTCAATAGAAGTTTTTGCATATGATGAGGGAGCTTGACACAATGAAGACCATTGCTTACTAAGGGGGAGGACTAATCCATTTGGGATATTGGTGGCCTCCCACCTCTTCCACTAACTCAACAATTCTCTATCTTCTTGGAAATGTTTCTATGTTTTTTTGGGTCCCAAACTTCTGGGGCCATTTTGAGGCCCTAAATGATGTTTTTTGGACATTCGAGGGAGGGATTCTCTTTGCATGTCCTTCCCTAGCCAAAATTTGTAATGCTTGGATTGTTCTTTCCAACGCGATATTGAGAGCACCAAACGAAGATCGTATGAAAAATTTGTGCCCCTGGGAAGTTGACTTATCAACTAACCACCTCAAGGTCCACAATAGTTTTGGTGTATAAGCTTCCAGGGTTAGGGTTTTTGTGTTTATGGTTTTTTCCTCTTTTTTATTTTATGATTCATGATAAAAAAATTACTTTTTCATCCTCTTTGTAATCATTTTTTTTTAATGAGTGTAGTCGACATCTCTTTCTCTTCAGAGATAAGATACCACCATTCTATCCAGTTTGTGTTATGTTAGCACATATTTTTGATAGAAGGGTGTTTTCCCTTAGGAAATAACCCCTTGGTGAAACAAATGCAAAAAAGTGGTGCTTGCGCAACCCAATTTATGGATTTTATCCTAATTTTGGGGTGTTTTGATGTTTGGATGAGTTTTTCTAAGGAGAACGCTCAGATCTGTGGCTGAGCAGTGCGCGCTCAGATCAGCGGTCTGCATTCCATATCGGACCCACCACCCCCCGACCTTCTTCCTTTAACGGGGGGGAGGGGGGGGCATCTAAGTTGGTGGTTTTGCAAGCACGAATCCCCTACTATGTTTCACCCTCATGGAAACTCGGACCCCCCCCCACCCCACGCGCTTTACCACTTACCACCTTCCCCCCCCTCCGAGATAACCGCCTTACTGCTTCCCGATACTGCCTTCACTCCAACTACCACCTATCCTCCACTCACATCACTCATGTGCTTGTCCTTTACCCACTGTCACATCTACCCTCTCACCTCCCGACATGTGTCTTCCGCTTCCCCTCCATGTCACCTCCATCATGTTGTTGTGTCCCCCCTGACCACTCACACCCCTCTTCCTCCACGTCTTCTCCATGTGCCACATCACCCTTGCTCCTTTACACCTCAGCTTCTGCATGTTGGCACCAATGCTTTCCCAGTCACCATTCTGTCACCACATCCTTCCACATGCCCGCCTAGCATGTGTTGTAGTCTGCCGGTCTGCACCAGTCACCTCGACTGTCCCCCATCATCTTCCTCCACATCCGTCTGCCTGTTCTCTCTATGAAGGCCTGACAAATCACAGGTGGAAAAAGAGAAAAGTGAAGCTGGCATGTTTTCTTGGCGCAGAGTTGACTCGTGATCATCCTGATTCCGATGAAGATAGTTAATGAAAGAAGGGGAAGTGGTTGAAAAATCATCTCCCCCCATAAATGGAAGTCTCGGAATTTATGGTTAAGGAGACAAGACTGCCAGTGAGTCAGGTCCCTACTGAAGCACGTTGTGTCTGACAAAAGCTTATGTCTGATTGGAAGCTGCATGCACAGTCTACCAAAGAACATGCAGACATCAAGCCTTGAATGCATTGACTTGATCATGCATCTGGTGGTTGTAGTCACTCCTGAGTATATGTAGGCATTTTTTATATTTTGTCACGGTCGATGGTAGATCTAGGCTCCCATATTGTAAATTTTTATGAAGCTATGGTTCTCTATCTATGTAACTTGATTCGAGACTTCTTGTTTAATGAAAGTCAACTTCTTTTTGTCTCTTTGTAAAACTGTGCTAAAACACTCGGGCATGGAAGATCCAGTCGGGGGTTGTTATGTTGTTGTGATGTATGTTTGATTACAGTAGTATCATAACCAGTTTTAGTCAGCTCTTGTTATATTTTTCCCCTTTACATTGAATAGCTCGGGCATGGAGGATCCAGTCAGGCTGTTGTAGAAGCATCATGATGAAGGTTTGATCATAGTGTTGTTGTGACTATGTTGTTTAGACATATTTTAGTGTTTGTAGCCTGGACTTAAGAGAGATACTGAGTATGATCTTTTCTTCTCCAAGCCATTTGAAATACGGATTCCCATAACAGTCTTTTTCACCTTTCTCACCAATTCTTCCTCCTACTCACCCTTACCACAAATTACTGACTGAAGTTGATCAAGACCTCGATTGATTGTCCATGTTGGTCCAATTTTCTGAGTTAAAACGATATTATCTTGAGTCTACACCCGTTTGACCTCTTTAAAATTATTCATTGTGACATATAAACTGATGGGTACTAGGCTTACCTTCAATGAAATATGAAGGTGACTTCTAGTGCTAAAATTCATGGCACTGTTGTCGGGGAACAAATTGAATACTTTTCGTTGGGATAGAACAAAAAAGAGTTTATGATTCTGAAGGTGCATCAGATATCAAAACCATTGAAGATTTCAACCTGCACTTGGCGACTCCATTGATGCAACTGCACTGATTTGACACCACTATTTCAGTTTTGGATTCCAGAGGCAGACACACGAGGTCTACTCCACAACTACCTCTAGCAACGCCTAAAGCTGACCTAAAGAAAATTAGCAGAAAGGGAAAGTCCCTTTGAGAAAGTACTTCAGTTGCTATACCTGGTGACTCTGGTAATTTTCATAATCCCTCTTTACAAAATCTCGTAGCTACTTCTCATTCTCCTGTTATACCATCTGTTGGACTTTCCAGAAATTTAAATTTTGGGAGTCTTCATGTTGTTTTTTCCCCTCCTAGTCTCGGTTTAGAAGGAAAAATCTTTGACACCCTTGTTTCCCCTGAAGTTGCACAGTACTTTAAACCCAGAACCTCTGAAGGATTTTCCACTCCATAATTTACCACTCCTCCTCTTATTAGATTTGTTTCATTTACAAAAAGGTAAACCTCTGTTCCATCGAGCTCTGTAACCTCTTCTCCAAATCCTCAATTGTCTCCTCTTTCTCCCAGAAACACACTCCCAGTATCACCTGTCCAAACTCCATCTCCTCTTGGTTCTCCTCCAGTTCTCATCCCAATGGCAGGTGCTAATCCCCCTAGGAATAGAATGGATGCCATAGTGGTTGCTATATATGCCCCTCTTGTCTTTCCTCAGCCTCTGAATTCTCTCCCAGTTGTTGGATACCTTAAGAAATTGCCTAAGTTCGCAGGTGAGGGAGACATAACTGCAGAGGAGCACCTTGCGACCTTTTACAGTTATGAAGATAATTATGTCATTGTGAACAAATATGTGTGGATGAGAATTTTTTTTCACAGCCTTGATGGAGAGCCTAGGAAATGGTTTAGGGCCTTGGCTCCTGGATCTATTGATGGGATTTAATCTCTAGATGATGCATTCTTAAGACATTGGGGGGATAAAACATATTTCCTTTACTATATTACAGAGTTTGGATCACTTAAGAAAGGGGAAGGGGAATTTGTTTCTGACTTTTCCAAGAGGTTTAATAAAATGTATAATAAGATTCCTGCTGAGATTAAACCTACAGAAACTTTGGCCAAAATTACTTATTCTAGTGCTTTCGACCCTAATTTTTGCCTCATGTTAAGAGAAAGAAGAGACACTTCCTTGGCTCATATGCAAGATGCAGCCCTGGAAGTGGAGTCCAATACATTTGCAGTTGTCAAGCTTAGGAGTAAGGTTGATGGAGAAAGAAAAAAAAGGTAGGTCTGAGGTTTCGACCTATGGTTCCTCTGTTGCCCCCCCTCAAATGGATGAAGTAACTAAGTTACTAAAATCACTTTCTGCAAGGATAGAAAGATTGGAATTGGAAGGAAATAAGAGCTACAGGAATCCCCCTAATGTTGAAAATAGGGGTAACTTTAGAAGGCCAAATAACACCCCCCAGATTATCCAAAGAGATCAAAGAGGCATAGATAGGGATGATCAGAGGATTCAAGCCCCTCTCCAAAATAACCTGGATGTTGATGAAGAAGGAGAGAAAGAAGAGGTTGATCCTAAAATCCATTGTCTTGGAGACACCTCCTCATTTCCCCATTTAACCCAATCTGCATATGAGGAGTCTCTCATGGACAACCAACTAAATGAGCTGAGTAAAAGGGAGAAGACCCATAGTATTCCAAATAAGTATAACCTCAGATCCAAAAGGAAAGACGGGAAGTTTGACATTCTTGAGAAGCCTACCAGAGAAGAAAATCTTGCTAAAGATGTAAAAGACAACAACAAAGGTAAGAAAGAACAGAACCCCCCACCAGTGGTCAAAATCCTTTTCCCAAAAACAAAGGAGATTCTAAAGCCCCCACCCTCTTTTAATTTTGAGCATGAAATTCAAAAAATTAGAATAATTGTACCCCTTTCAGAGTTGTTCAAGAATGAAGACTTCAAAAGGTGCCTCTCCAAAATATTGCAGCCCATTGCCTTTTTCAGTAGGGCATTGAGAGATGCTGAGATAAAATATGGCATCATGGAAAAATAGACCTATGTTTTGGTTAAAGCCCTCAAATATTTTAGGGTCCATGTTCTGCATTCAAAGGTCATTGCATATGTCCCTTCAGCTTCTGTGAAGGATATTCTCATCCATCCTGACATAGATGGAAGGAGGAGCAAGTGGATTTCCAAAATCCTTGAATTTGATCTTGAAATAAAGCCCACTAAGTTGGTCAAAGGCCAAGGTTTAGCTAGGCTATTGGTTGAATATAATTGCAAGGATTTAGGGGTTAATTTCATCAACACTTTCTCAGAAAATCAGCAAGCTGAGTTGTCTGATAACGATTCTCAAGTCAACCCTCCATTGGAAGAATGTGCTTGGTACAAGGACATTATATTTTTTCTGCAAAGTTTGTGGCCTCCTAATGATATGGAGAAAAGCAAGGTAAGAGCTTTAAAGATTAAATCAAGTAGATACTATATTATTGATCAAATATTGTATTGGAAAGACCCTCTCGGAGTGATTTTGAGATGTTTAGACCCACAGGGGGCCCAAAATATTATGTTTGATTTTCATGATAGTTTATGTGGGGGACATCACTTCTAGAGAACTACAGCCTATAATATTCTCAGGGATGGGTATTTCTGGCCTAGTCTATTCACCGATGTCTGTGCAAAGATTATGGCTTGTGTTAAGTGTCAGAAATTCTTTGGAAAGAAGCAGCTGAAGTCTTTTCCATTGAAGTCTATGGTAGCTTCAGGACATTTTCAAAATTGGGGCCTAGATTTCATTGGGGAAATTCATCCTACTTCTAGTGGTCAGCACAGGTGGATATTGACTGCCACAGATCACTTTACCAAGTGGATAGAAGCCATCCCCACAAGGAGTGTTCCTCACAAGGTAATCATTGGTTTTCTTGAGGAGATTATGGAAAGGTTTGGTTGCCCAAACAAAATCGTCACTGATAATGATGCATCTTTCAAGGCTGAACCATTGATCAAGTTCTGTGATCAATTTGGAATCTCATTGATTCAATCTACTCCTTACTACCCTCAAGGGAATGGACTGGCAGAGTCTTCTAACAAGAGCCTTATAAAGATCATTAAAATATTATTAGAGGACAATAAGAAAGCATGGGATTCAAAGCTCAAATTTTCTTTGTGGGATGATAGAGTGACAACAAAGAGGTCTCTTGGTGTTTCTCCTTTTTATCTTGTGTATGGAATTGAGGCCATTTTTCCTTCTCATATTGCCCTTCCCGTAGAAAAATTCTTCCAAGATTACCAAGGAGATCCTGATGACATGATCAGAAGAATACAACAACTAGTAGAAGTGCAACAAACTAGAGAGTTGTTGTTGGAGAAAGCACATGACCACCAACATAAGATTAAGCAGGCCTTTGAAAACAAGATAAGGAAAGATGTTTTCTAGTTGGGAGATCTAGTACTCAAATGGGATGCACCCAGGTAGGACAAGGGAACGCATGCTAAATTTTAATCCCTGTGGATTGGGCCCTTCAAAATCTCTAGGACATTTCCAAATAATACTTACAGGTTGCAAAATCTCGAGGATGTTCAAGTTTTTGGTGGCCCTGTAAATGGGAATTTTTTGAAAAGATTTTTTGCTTGAGACACGAGTGGTTTTTCCATGCCATTGTAAATATCATTTGTCCTTTTGTTTTAATAGCTGACCCCATAGCCCTAAGATCAAGCACTGAAACTACTGAAGTCCTTAGAGCCTCGCAGGGAGGTCTCTATCCCCCATGGAGCCTAATGTTAGCACATATTTTTGATAGAAGGGTGTTTTCCCTTAGGAAATAACCCCTTGGTGAAAAAAATGCAGAAAAGTGGTGCTTCAACAACCCACTTTATGAATTTTATCCTAAGTTTGGGGCGTTTTGATGTTTGGGCGCATTGTGCTAAGGAGCACGCTCAGATTTGCGGGTGAGCAACGTGCGCTCAAATCAACGGTCTGCATTTGTAACATACCCAACCAGCCACAGGCTGGGGTACGCTACTTGCAAGTCCTCCCTTGGAATTATTTCTCTTACCGATACCTTTTTAAAATTTAAGGATGCATAAAATAAAAGACTTTAACGACATGCACAAAAATATCCAGCAAGCATGCATAGTCTAAAGATTCAATTAAACGATAATTGAATATACACAGTGGAAAATACATTCATATACATGTAAATGATACCATAACAGAGAGAACTTATCTTTATGAAAGATGACACCAACTGGATGCAGACCAAGGATGTTCCACCCAACCGTAGACACTATTGTTCCAAATCTCAACAACAGCATCACCCCCGAGCTGGGGCTATGAATCCACAAGGATGGTTCCACAGTGTTACTTGGATTCCCAAACCAGTCATCACCCAAGATCTCATAGGCTTCCCATGTCTCACAAAAATCCAAGTACCCAACTCTCTTCTACCCAGCTTGCACCACCCGAGAGAACAAAACCTCCACCCTTCTCTGCCACGCAGTCCCTCGAGCAATCCTTGTCCTTAATTCGGGATCCAACACAACTGGTTTAGAATATCAATGATGTAACTCTTGGGAATCGTCGTTGTGAGAAATGATGGACATGGGCCAACCAATATCAGACATGCAGCCTCAAGACACAACTGGATCACACCAGTGACCACTACAGCCAGCTATCCGGTGGCTAATTCTTCGACAGTTCGGCTCCCTTTCCCAAGACAAGACGTGGATGATGGATCGATCAATGAATGGGTAAGTGGGTGCATGGAGGTGTGTGCATGAAAGTGCGTAAGGGATGGAATGGTGCGAATGAAAAAAAGAAGGAGCAAATGAGCCAACGACCAACCCCCCAATCAGACCAGAGGCGGGTTTAAGTAATTTCACGGGGAATCAAGAACCTCCTGGCCTTCCCCAATAAGCTCACATAATTGATCCCCTCCCTTATACAAAAGGGTAATTATAATAGGAATAAACATGTATCCCCTCAATCCCCCTCTCTTGTGGAATCATAGCCCCCTGTAACTCTAGTCCCTGTCCGTCTAGTAGCCAACCATTTATTTATTAATAATAATGATAAAAACATTACATTTCTTGGGCACACTGGCCTTTTAATAATTGTTTTGGGCACTCTAGCCTCTCAATATTGTAACAATACATTATTTAAAATGGGGGTTCAAAACCTAGGGTGTTACATCCCCTCCCCCTTATTTTGGCACTGTCCTTAGTCCATATACAAAAGAGAGATCAAAATCTCAAATTTATTCAAAAAGATGCGGGTACTCTGCCCGCATGGCATCTTCATGCTTCCAGATAGCATCTCCAGGACTGTAGTAGGTCCACTAAACTTTTACTATCTCTATAACTCGATTCCAGAGCATTTTGAATTTTCTGTCTAATACCCGCACTAACTAAACCTGGAAATCTCCCTTCGTCTCTACTTGAATCATATGCCAATCAATAACATGGTTAGGATCATGTACATATTTCTTTAGTAAAGAGACATGAAATACATTATGCACATTCATGGAAATAGGCAATGGAATCATGTATGCAACTGGCCCTATTATGTCCAATATTTCAAATGGACCACAGAATCTGGTTGCCATCTTCGTACAACTCAATTTCAAAGAAATTTTCTCGGGCTTCACTTTCAAAAGTGCATGCTTTGCTACTTTAAACTCTCTATATGTCGTGTTCTTGTCTTCATAAAATTTTTGTCTATCCTCATATGCCTTTAAATTCATCTTGATCTTGACCACCTGGTCTTCCATGTCCTTGAGCAACCCTGGCCCAAGTACCACTCTATCTGTTCGGTTGTCCCAACTTGCTGGAGTATCTCATTTCCTACCGTACAAGGCTTCAAATGGGCTAATTCTCAATGAAGCTTGATACCCATTATTATATGCAAACTCAACCAAGTGATAGTGATCTTATCACTTAGATGGCTTATCCATCACATACATTCTCAGCATGTCTTCAATTACTCGATTGACTCTCTCTGTTTTCCGATTTTTCTGGGGATGATATGTTTTGTGATAAAGTTTAGATTTGTGCCAAATCCTTTAAACAATCCCCTCTAGAAATTTGAGGTAAACTTTGTATCTATGTCCAAGACAATTGTCCTAGGTATCCCATGCAACCTAGCAATTTCCTTCATGAAAATTTTTGCAATATTAGTTGTTGTATGCATTGTCTTCACAAGAACAAAATGAGAATCATTTGTTAATTTTTCAACCACCACCATGATTGAATCATGTTTCTTATTCATTCTCGATAATCCTGTCATGAAATCCATGGTGATCACTTCCCATTTCTTCTCTAGAATTGGAAATGGCTGTAGCAAACCCGTTGGGTGCCTATGCTCAACCTTTACCTTCTGACATTCCATACATCGAGCGATGTAATCAACAACATCCTTCTTCATTCTCAGCCAAAGAACTAGCTTCTTACTGTTGTAATTGTTTTCTAGTAACTGGGATGTCCAACATAAGGAACATCTTACATTTCCTTCAGTACCAAATTCCTCAGTTCTCCAGAACTAGGAACATAGATTCTATTTTTATGTATGAGTAGTCTGTCTTCCTTTATCTCATAATCCTTTATTTTCTGTTGTACATCTCCTTGTTGTAAGCTTTCCTTTTCTTATAGGTAATGTTGGTCTGTAACAAGACCATCCAAAATTCTTCTCTTCAATTCTGACTGATGCATACTGACAGCAATAGCATGCATGACATGCACTCTTCTACTTAGTGCATAGACAAGTTTATTCTCCTTTCCCTTGATATGCTTGATATCGAATTCATATTCACTTAGAAATTCCATCCATCTTGTTTGTCCGGCATTCAAGTTCGGTTGCTCAAAAAGATACTTCAGGCCAATGTGGTATGTCCTTAATTTGAATTTCTTCCCCATGAGATAATGCCTCCACATCCTCAAGGAGTGAACAATGAAAGCAAGTTCCAAGTCGCGCGTGGCATAGTTCATCTCATGTTCCTTAATCTTTCTGGACTCATATCCAATGACATGTCCATTTTGCATGAGGACTCCCCCAATTCCTTCCTTACATGTGTCTGTACATACCACAAAAATTTGATTTGGGTCAACAATCTTTAACACAGGTGCACTAGTAAGTAATTCCTTCAACAAATTAAAATTATTTTCACACTTAAGTGCCCATTCAAATTTAGTTCCCTTCTTTTGAAAAGAAGTGAAGAGATGAGCAATCTTAGAGAACCCTACTATGAAGCTTCTGTAGTAGCCATCCAATCCCATAAAATTTCTTACGTCTGACACATTTATGGGTGTTGGCCATCCTCTAATGGCATCAATCTTCTCTGGATCTACTACTATGCCCTGTTTTGAAATAATGTTTCCCAAGTATTGGATCTAATTTTGATAAAAAGAAAACTTACTCAACTTGGCATACAACTGATGTTCTCTCAGTACTTGCAACACCAATCTTAAGTGATGTTCATGCTCCTCTTCAGACTTAGAATAGATAATTATGTCATCCAGGAATACTATGACAAGAATAGATAATTATGTCATCCAAGAATACTATGACAAACTTATCCAAATAATTCTCGAATATGCCATTCACTAAGCACATGAAGCCAACTAGTGCTTTGGTCAGTCCAAAAGGCACCACTACAAATTCATAATGCACAACCTAGTTCTAAAGGTTGTCTTATGAATGTATTCTTCCTTGATTCTTACCTGATGGTATACTACCCTCAGGTCAATATTTGAGAATATCTTTGCTCATCTTAGCTGATCAAAGAGGTCATCAATTCAGGGTAGAGGATACATGTTCTTTATAGTGTACTTGTTCAACTATCAGAAGTCAATACACAACCTCAAGGTCCCATCCTTCTTTTTGACAAAAAGTATTGGTGCACCCCAAGGTGAAACACTTAGACGTATGTACCCTTTCTTCAACAATTCCTCTAACTTCATTTGTAATTATTTTAACTCTGGTGTGCTCATTATGTAAGGTGTTTTTGACATCGAGGCAGCTCCTCGCACTAAATCAATTGATAAATATATCTCCCTTCTTGGTGGAAATCCGGGTATTTCTTGGAATACATCTTCAAATTCTTGTAGTACCGAGAAATCTTCGAGGCTTGGACCCTTTTTATTATCTGGCTCTTCCACATGAGCTTCATACAGTTGAAATCATTTCCTAAAGCATATTTTTAACTGTAAGGCTGAAATCTCCCTTATAGAGATGGGTCTTGGAATTCCTTTCACAGTGCTATGTTTTCCATTTCCATCAAGACATGTAAATGTCTTGTTATGAAAATCTAGGACAGCATGATGTTTTTCCAACCAATCCATTCCAATCAGAATATCATAGGACCCCAATGGTATGATATTTAGATCAATACTAGTATTCACGCCATTAAGACTTATGGAACAACTTCTAACCATATCATGGATTCTTCTTTTGGTCCCAGTGGATAACTGAACCAAACTTGATTTTCCAAGTTTACTATTCTCCAAATGTAATATATCCACTATCTTATGATCAATGTAGCAATGACTTTCTCTCAAACCAATCAAAATAGCAACAGGTCAATTTATGATCTTACCTTCCACCTCGATCATATTGGACTGGTACTCTGCTTGTTGATCATCTAAAGTTGCATAGATTCTTCCCATATCTTCGATTGTTGTAGCCTCTTGGATGTTGTTCATAGTCCTCACTCTATCCTTTCTGTGTGGGAAATCCTTGCATAGGTGATCTTCCTTGCATCCCCAGCATTGGATTGGTGGTCTTCCCCATTTTCCAAAGGAATCTTCTTTCTTGAAATCCCCCTTAGCATATTGATCTTGATGACTTCTATTAGTCTCATTTCTATTGAAGGGAGGTTTGAATCCTTTCCTCCTCTAATCGGATTTTGCATTCTTCTTGTCCTTCCAATATTTCTGCATGGATTCTCTTCCCTGGCCTTGCTCATATAGGTATTTAGCCTTCCTGATAGCTTTAGTCAAGGTCTTGGGTTCATCATATTTGATATTTTCCTTATAAAATGTTGGAAGTCCACTTTGAAATCTTTGTATTTTCATTTTCTCATCACCAATGAACCTGACATACTTTAACAATCCCAAGAACTTCTTCTCGTACTCTGCCATAGTCATGCTTCCTAACCTAAGTTCAAAGAAATCTTGCATTTTCTTGTCATAGAAATGCTCTGAGAGGTACCCCTTCTGGAAGTACTTCTTGAACTACTTCCAAGTGATCCTACTTTCATTAACATGTTCCACTTTCTTCAGTTGGTCCCACCACATTGTAGTTTTCCCATGTAAATGCTAGGTGGAAATCCTATCTTCCAGGTTTGATGAATAGTTATGCAACTGAAAATATCTCCTAAGCCCAAGCAACCATGCTTCGACGTCATCTTCCCTTTCTCTTTCACCATCGAAGGAATGTGTCTTGAGCTTCCTCAGCTCTCCTTGCAAACTATCTATCTCTTGTTTCCTTCTTTGGTATCTCACAAGAGACACCTCTGGACTGCTTACAGGATCTTCTGATGTGTTAGCACCAGAAGTCACCTCTAGATTGTGGCAGAGGTAATCCTGGTACCCATCAGTTTGTATGTCACAATGAATAAAATTAAGGGTGGTATAATGGGAATTGTCTCAGGATTATATCGTTCTAACTCAGAAAACTGGGTTGGCACGCATAGGCAAGTGAGGTCTTGATCTAACTTTAGTCAGTGATTTGTTGTAAAAGGTGAGTAGGGGGGAGAGATGGTGAGAAGATGTAAGGGCCTACTATGGACATCTGGTCTTCCAACAACCTGAGGAGGAAAATCTTTGAGAACGATATCCTCTTGGACTCGAAGCTTCAGACACTAAGATATGTCTAAACGACACAACCACAACAACACGATGATCGAACCAACATCGCAATGTTGTTGTAACAAATCGACTGGATCCCCAATTCTGATCTATTTAGTATAAGAGGGGAAAATGTAACATGGGAAACTGATTAAAACTAGTGAATATATTGCAGTGATCAAACCTGGATCGCAACAACACCACCACCCTCGACTGGATCTTCCGATTCCGAGTGTCTTAACACAGAGTTTACAAAGAGATGTGTTAGCATCGAAAGTCACTCCTGGATTGCTTGCAGGAGCAGAGCCCGACACCCATTAGTTTAATGTCACGATTTGTTTATAAAGGGGTGATCAAATGGAGATAAAGACTCAAGGAGACATCGCTCTAACTCAGGGACTGTATCTGGTACGCAAAGAACAAAGGAGGTATAGAATCCTAACTTCAGCCAGCAAGTTGATTAAAACGTGAGCATGTGGAAGACTTGATAGGGAGGGTGGACAAACAACTTTGGGCAACAGGCTTTCAGTGGTTTGCAGAAGAAAGACTCTGAAAACAAGATCCTCTTGGTTCAGGGTCTCATGAAACTGAAAGGGGACTTGATTGGATCCTCCAATTCCAAGTCACTCAGCGCTGGGAAAAACACAAGAACTGATTAGAAACATCATAACTATTACAATGATCCAACATACATCATCCTATAACAACTACAACTCGACTGGATCCTCTAATTCCGAGCTTTTCTAACACAGTATAACAAAGACGTAAAAGAAACTGGCATTCATAAGGAAAGAAGTCTCAAAAGTCCATGCATAACCAGAGTAACAGTGCTTCATTAAAATTTTACAACCGGGAGCTCTACTCAACCATCGATGATTACAAAATACAAAAACTGAGTCTATATACTCAGGAAAACTTCACCTCACAGAGGCGTGTACAGTTACTCAAAGTCGGGCGTCTCTTCAGTCAAACTTGTACTAATGTCTTCTTTTAAGGGCCATCTTAACTAAGCATGGCTCTTGTAAGGAGAGTAGCTGAGCCATTAAGTGCTGAGCCAGCGTGCGCAGACTTTTCTGTTGATTTGAAAACTTTAGCATGGTGCCTTCAAGAAAATTGACACACAGGACCTCCTCGGGCAGACGGCTTGCCAGAACTTCCATTCCCTCACTTAATGAAAGAGAGGAAGTCTCAACCACCCGCTCTTGTCATCATTTACTTCAGGCAAGAAACAATATGGAGATCGAATCCGATGGTGCTTGGAGACTACGACGATCCTCTCTGTAACTGAACTCAACACTTCGGCCTTCTTGATTTGACGGCTCTTACTTCTCCTGGAGATGCCATGGGCCCAGGCCCGAGAATCTCTCGGCACCTCGCACCTCGAAAAATAACAGAGCTGCTTTTTGCGAGTTGGAGTCGCGATGGGCAAAGCGCCGAGATGGCTCTACTCGTGCTAGGTGTCCGCTTCAGATGGACGGCCTTGACCATCTCAGCAATACTGTGGGCCCTGGTCCTCGCGACCTCGAAACCTCGCCGATTGAACCATCGAGTTTTCACCCTCCTATTTCACGAGTCCCTGAGATGCAAGAATTCAACGGAACACTGACTTTATCTCTAGCCAACGCATTTCCACCCGTCAACCACGCGGTCCCACCTTATGCTCTGCCACACGTTCACATGAACCTCAACACTTCGCAACTCGCGAATCCTAATGCCAATACCTCGGGACTTCTCGCAGCGAGATCCCAAGGGCTTCTACCACCTGTATTCCACTTCGCCGCTTTGTTATGGCCACCTGTCCTCCAACGATCGAAATCTCACAACCTCGCAAACTCACGATCCTCGCGGCCAATTCCTTGGGTATTTTCTTACGAGAATCTGATGCACAATCCCATGTGCGGATCCAACAGCTGTCCTCTTCTCGCTCCTCGCGCCTTCGCGACTTGGAGTACCAAATGTTTGGGCCTTTACCCTATGAACTTTCGAGTTCACGAGATCCCTCGATCTCTGACACGCATCCTCTTCAATGGACGGTTCTGATATTCTTGCCACTTCACCACTCGTTAAGTCAAATGACTTATTCTTCCAACCTCCGATGCCCGAGTCCCCGATGTGGGTAATCTCGTGACAAGCGTCCGCTCCCGAACCAACTATCCAGATCTGTTCTTCTGTCGATCCGACAGTTGACACCGCTCACCTCTTTAACAACATCTGTGCTATACTTTGCATGACTCGACTGACTGCAATTACCCACCATCCGTCGCTCTGCTTCGCAAAAATAGACCCTGGATGCTGCCGACGACATTTTGCCCGCTCACTTGACCTGCTACTTGGAAAAACAGGGATTCTCCTGTGCTGCGCTTGATCATTTCGTGCAACTTGCAGACCCAAATGCTCTCGAGCTCATGACAACATTTATCGCTAACATTAGGCTCCATGGGGGATAGAGTCGTCCCTGTGATGCTCTAAGAACTCCTTCTGCAGCTCCAGTTGCCTTTCTGTTGGGATATGGAGTCACTTATTAGACCGAAAACATGCAAAAAGAAACTAAACAAGGAACTAAAAGACAATATTTACAAACAGAGGAGCCGTCTAAGGCTCAAATAAAACACTTTTTCAGAAAATGCCCATTCACTGGGCTGTTGAAAACCTCTTCACCCTCCAGATCCTACAATCCATAGGTGTTGTTAGAGAAAATCTCAGAGATTTTATAGGGGTCGATCCAGAGGGTGTCAAACTTGTTGTGCTTGCCTTTATTCTGCCTAGGTGCATCCCACTTAAATACCAAGTCCCCGATCTCGAACTCCTTCCTGACCTTTCTGTCAAAAGCCTGTTTGATCTTCTGTTGATGACTGTAAGATGCGTCCCTCACTTGTTCTCTGGTCTGCTGCGCTTCCACTATCTGATGAATTCTTCTGATCATATGATCTGGTTCTCCCTCGTAGTCTTGAAAGAATTTTGCCATAGGTAAGGTGAGCTGAGTAGGGAAAACTGCCTCTGCTCCATAGACTAGTTGAAATGGCGAAGTGCCCAGAGACTTCTTCGTTGTGACACGATCGGCCCACAGAGCAAATTTCAACTTTGAATCCCAGGCTCTTTTGTTATCCTCTAACAATCTTTTGATGATCTTTATCAGGCTTTTTTTAGAAGATTCTACTAGACCATTTCCCTGGGGATNTGTGTGATGCGCTTCTGGTGGGGACAACTTCTATCCACTTGGTGAAATAATCTGTCGCAGTCAGGATCCACCTGTGCTGACCACTTGAGGGAGGATGAATCTCTCCAATGAAGTCCAATCTCCACTGCTGAAAAGGCGCTGAAACCACTACAGGCTTTAATGGCAGAGATTTGAGTTGCTGCTTACCTGAGAACTTCTGGCATTTGATGCAAGCTCTGATTTCTCTGTAGACATCAACGAATAAAGTGGGCCAGTAATACCCAGCTCGAAGGATCTTATGGGCTGTGGTCTTCCAGAAAAAATGACCCCCACAAAGGCCACTGTGAAAATCAAAAATAACCTACTGGGCCTCTTGTGGGTCCAGACACCTTAGAAATACCCCTGAAGGGTCTTTCCAGTACACAGCTTGGTCAATAAGGCAATATCTGACTGCCTTGAGCTTCAAATATCTCGCCTTGCTCTTTTCCATTCCATCAGGAGGCCTCAATTCTTGTAGAAAATACAAGATATCCTTGTACCAGGAGCATGTTGCTAGAGACAAGGAATCCTGAAAATTCTGTTTAAATGACTCAGCTTGCTCATTGATGAAACTAATCCCTAAGGCTTTGCAATTGGATTCAGCCATCAACTTAGCCAAACCCTGCCCCTTTATCAATTTGGAGGGCTTGATTTCCATATCAAACTCTAGGATCTTGGCAATCCACTTACCCCTTCTTCCGTCTATGTCAGGCTGTATAAGAATGTCCTTCACAGAGGCTAAAGGAACGTATGCAGTGACTTTTGAGTGCAAGACATAGACTCTGAAATCTTTGAGAGCTTTCACTAGGGCATAGGCCTGCTTCTCCATG
>JASDQU010201949.1:0-10996 GCA_032191745.1 Picea mariana | reverse complement strand
TGGTAGGGTTGGCTTCATCACTAATTATATAGTCCAGTTGGGCTTCTTTGTATAGTCTTCTATGATCTCCTCCGAACACTGGGATAGTAGCATATGTAAGGTCCATCTGCAAGGTTCCCCTCAGTCTTTTAATCCAACATCTTGATAACAACATACCAAACTTGGGGGGGACATCAGCCACTACAATATCCATGACTACACTTTTCATGGGCAGTTGAAACAAGGTTACAACCAGGTCTTTAATAACTCCAAGACACTGGACTCTCCTGGAGTCAAAAGAATAGAGGTCATGATAAGCTCGGGTGACTTCTAGTCCTAACTCTTCCATGACAATTTTGGGCATGAGGTTGTGAGATGCCCCTGAATCCATCAAGCAATTGTGCAGCACTTTATCATGTATGTTCAGGGATGTGTAGAAGGGAGGGGATGAATCATCCCTATCTTCTACCATGGGACCTAGGACAACTGCTGGCTTTTCGTCCTGGAGGTTTATGGAGTCTGTGGGAAGGCATGAAGCTTTAGACTGTAAAATCTCAGAGAAGCGTTTTTTAAATTCTCCATGTTTAATTAGCTCAGTGAGGGGCACAGGGATTCTAACCTTTTGAATCTCATGCTCAAAATTGAAAGAAGATGTAAGCTTTGGAATATCTCTTATTTCAGGGGCATGATTGTGGACAATGGGAGAGAGAGGTTGAGCCTTCTTACCTCTATGACCATCTTCTACTTCGTTAGTAGGTTGCTATGCTCTAGTGGACTGTTCAGGAATATCAGGTGATGTTGTCTTCTTGTTGGACCTCATGTTGTACCTGCTTCGGCCACCAGTAGCCTTGTCTCCCTTGCTCAGTTCATTTAGCTGACTGTCCATGAGAGACTCCTCGTATGCTGATTGAATGAGATGAGGAAAAGGAGGAGTGTCTTCTAAGCAATGGATTTCAGGATCAATCTCATATGTTTCCCCTTCTTCCCCCTCGACCACAAAATTTTTTGGAAAGGGGCCTGAATTTTCTGGTCTTCTCTGTCTCTTCCCCTCTCTCTTTGCACATTCAGAGGAGTAAAATTGTTCGGCCTCATGAAACCTCCTTTGTTTTCGGCGTTCTGATGGCCCTTGTATGCCTGCCTCCCCTCAAACTTCATTCTCTCCATCTCTGCAGACAGAGACTTTACCATTTTATTCATCTCATCCACTTGAGGGTGGGGCACCGATGATCCAGAAGTTGAGGCTTCGGATCTTCCCTTTCTTCTGTCTGCATCAGCCTTGTTCCTCAGTCTTTCAGCTGCTAATACATTAGATTCCACTTCTATGTCCACATTTTGCATTTGAGCCAAGGAGGTGGCTCTTCTTTCTCTCAATAACAGGCAGAAATCGGGGCCAAACGCACTAGCATAAGAAATTTTGGCAGAGGCTTCTGAAGGCTTTATCTCGGCAGGGATTTTATTATACATCTTATTGAATCTTTTGGAGAAGTTAGAGACAAACTCTCCATCCATATTCTTCAAAGACCCAAACTCTGTCATGTAATACATAAAATCCTTCCTATCTCCCCACTGTCTCAGGAAAACACTATCTAGAGCTTCAATCCCAGCAATAGATCCGGGAGCCAATCCTCTAAACCACTTCCTCACTTCACCATCCAGGCTCTGGACAAAAACTCTCATCCAGACATATTCATTTTCAATATTAAGGTTGTCTGCATAACTGTAGAAAGCAGCCAAGTGCTCTTCAGAAGTTATGTCTCCTTCCCCAGTGAACTTGGGCATGTATTTCAAGTAATCCCCAGCAGGGAGAGGA
The DNA here is from genome assembly GCA_032191745.1 of Picea mariana. NCBI lineage: Eukaryota > Viridiplantae > Streptophyta > Pinopsida > Pinales > Pinaceae > Picea > Picea mariana. The sequence continues at coordinate 9,207 of JASDQU010201949.1, read as the reverse complement.
TTCATAGGAAGGGGAATAACTAAGGGAGCATATCTGGCAGCGACTATGGCATCCATTCTGTTCATAGGGGGATTAGCACCAGCCATAGGAATATTAGGTGGAGGAGAACTCGAAGGAGAAGGAGTTCGCGAAGGGGCTACTGGGAATGAGTCCCGAAGTGGAGTGGGAAATAAGAGAGGATTTAAGGGGAAGGCTAACGAGCTCAAGTCCGTAGGTGATCCTCTTCGTGCAGGAGTGGGAAAATCCTCTGCACTCATATATCTTCACCGATAAACAACTTCAAAGGAGAGGGGAGTGACAAGGGTTTCTCCTTCTAGTCCCAGACCAGGAGGGGAAAACTCAGCAGGAACACTCCCAAAATTCAGGAAACGGGAAGCCTCTGAAGGAGGTCTATCAAGAAAATGAGGAGGAGAAAAAAGAGTTCTTACATAAGGAGATGGTGGATTACCTGTTTCGGTGATGGAAACTTCTTTTGCAGAGCTCTTTCCCTTTCTACGCACCGCTTCTGAGTTAGCTTCAGGTGTAGCTAGAGGCAGCTATGGATGAGACCGTGTGTGTCTGCCTCTGAAAGACACAATTAATAGAGCAGGTTCCCCCAGCGGAGTCGTCACAGTGAAGTCGCCAGGTGCACAGCAGCAATCTTAATAATTCTAATATCTTATGCACCTTCAGAATCATCTAATCGTTGTCGTTCAATCCTGGGGAAAATATTCAACTCCGTCCCCGGCAGCGGCGCCAGAAATGTTAGCGTCATAAATCACTCCTGGATTGCTTGCAGGAGCAGAGCCTGACACCCATCAGTTTAATGTCACGATTTGTTTATAAAGGGGTGATCAAATGGAGATAAATACTCGAGGAGACATTGCTCTAACTCAGGGACTGTATCTGGTATGCAAAGAACAAAGAAGGTCTGGAATCCTAACTTCAGCCAGTGAGTTGATTAAAAGGTGAGCAGGTGGAAGACTTGATAGGGAGGGTGGACAAACAGCTTTGGGCAGCAGGCTTTCAGCGGTTTACAGAAGAAAGACTCTGAAAACAAGATCCTCTTGGTTCAGGGTCTCATGAAACTGAAAGGGGACTTGACTGGATCCTCCAATTCCAAGTCACTCAGCGCTGGGAAAAACACAAGAACTGATTAGAAACATCGTAACTATTACAGTGATCCAATGTACATCATCCTATAACAGCTACAACTCGACTAGATCCTCCAATTCCGAGCTGTTCTAACATAGTATAACAAAGACGTAAAAGAAACTGGCATTCATAAGGCAAGAAGTCTCAAAAGTCCATGCATAACCAGAGTAACATTGCTTCATTAAAAATTTACAACCGGGAGCTCTGCTCAACCATCGATGCTTACAAAATACAAAAATTGAGTCTATATACTCAGGAAAACTTTACCTCACAGAGGCGTGTACAGTTACTCAAAGCCAGGCATCTCTTCAGTCAAACTCATACTGATGTCTTCTTTTAAGGGCCATCTTAACTAAGCATGGATCTTGTAAGGAGAGTAGCTGAGCCATTAAGTGCTGAGCTAGCATGCGCAGTCTTTTCTGTTGATTTGAAAACTTTAGCATGGTGCCTTCTCGAAAATCGACACACAGGACCTCCTCGGGAAAACGGCTTGCCAGAACTTCCATTCCCTCACTTAATGAATGAGAGGAAGTCTCAACCACCCGCTCTTGTCATCATTTACTTCAGGCGAGAAACAATATGGAGATCGGATCAGGTGGCGCTTGGAGACTGCTACGATCCTCTTTGTAACTGAACTCAGTGCTTCGGCCTTCTCGATCTGACGGTTCTTACTTCTCCTGGCGGTCGTGGGCCCAGGCCCAAGATTCTCTCAGCACCTCACACCTCGAAAAATAACGGAGCTGCTTTTTGTGAGTTGGAGTCACGATGGGCGAAGCGCCAAGATGGCTCTACTGCGCCAGGTGTCTGCTTTAGATGGACGGCCTTGATCATCTCGGAAATACTGTGGGCCTGGGTCCTCACGACCTCGCAACCTCGCCGGTTGAACCGTCGAGTTTTCACCCTCCTATTTCGCGAGTCCTCGAGATGCGAGAATTAAATGGAACGATGACTTTATCTCCAACCAACGCGTGTCCACCCGTCGACCACGCGGTCCCACCTTATGCTCTGCCACATGTTCACACGAACCTTGGCACTTCGCAACTCACGAATCCTAATGCCAATACCTCGAGACTTCTCGCAGCGAGATCTCGAGGGCTTCTGCCACCTGTATTCCACTTCGCCACTTTGTTATGGCCACCTGTCCTCCAACGATCGAAATCTCGCAACCTCGCAAACTCGCGATCCTCGCGGCCAATTCCTTGGGTATTTTCTTACGAGACTCCGATGCACGATCCCACGTGAGGATCCAACGGCTGTCCTCTTCTCACTCCTCACGCCTTCGCGACTTGGAGTACCAAATGTTTAGGCCTTTACCCTGCGAACTTCCGAGTTCGTGAGATCCCTCGATCTCTGACACGCGTCCTCTTCAATGGATGGTTCTGATCTTCTCACCACTTCACTACTCTTGAAGTCGAATGACTTATTCTTCCAACCTCTGATGCCTGAGTCCCCGATGTGGGTAATCTCGTGACAAGCGTCCGCTTTCGAACCAACAATCCAGATCTGTTCTTCTGTCGATCCGATGGCTCACACCGCTCACCTCTTTAACAACATTTGTGCTATACTTGGCGTGACTCAACTAACTGCAATTACCCACTGTCTGTCGATATGCTTCGCAAAAATAGGCCCTGGACGCTGCCGACGACATTTTTCCCGCTCGCTTGACCTGCTACTTGAAAAAACAGGGATTCTGCTGTGCTGCGCTTGATCATTTTGTGCAGCTTGCAGACCCGAATGCTCTCGATCTCATGACAACATTTATCGCTAACAAGATGAAAAGAGGTTGACTTTCATTAAACAAGAAATCTCAAATACATAGCATAACCAGAGAACTAGAGGCCTCGTTAAAACTTTACAAGCGGGAGCGTAGCTCTACCATCGACACTTACAAAATATAAAACATGAGTAAATATACTCATAACTGCTAATGTCCACCAGGGACACAATTAGACCCCTTCATTCAAATCTTTTCATTTCTTATCCTTCTCTCAGACTGCACAGGCTTTCCTTTTTCAGACGCAAATCTAAGACAGTATGGGTTTTGCAGGAAAATTTCATGACAGGGTGACCTTTGGGCTGACAGCCCGGCTCCACGACTAGTTCTTCTATGCTTCCTATTTATGGTTGAAACAAGGTTTCAAACACCTTCTCTACTTCACTAACTGTCCTTATTGGGATCAAGACAAACCCAAACATCCATGAAAGCTCTTAAGCGACACCCCTGTCCTACTGATTTAGACTTAGCACCTCGAAATCATGTTGTCTTCTTACGCACCCAATACAATTCTCTCAACCCGTTTAGCACGGTTCTTCCCAATTTCCCCATGTGACCACAAGATTTGACCTTATGCTTATCCTGCATGATATTTAGGGACTTCCCATTTCAGGATTTTTCGCTCCACCTTGGCCTTAAAATCGCGAAATGACTGCTAAGATCAACGGTCAGACTTGCTTCAAAATGGACGGCTACAATCGCTCCTATGATAACATGAAATGTTCTCTATGCAATGAGTGTTAGCCCCCTTTTCCCAGATGTTCTTTCTCTGTGACTGGGTGCTAGAACCGTGGGCCCAACCCCTGTGATCTTTCGTGTTTCGGGGAAAAGAGATGTTGTTATGGGGAAACTTTCGATTTCCGAAATTGTGAAACCGGGGTTTCTCATTTCGAGGCTTAGGAATATGGGTGCACTTGTTGACGAGAACCCCAAAATGTCAATTCCTGGAATTGTCGAAATCAAATCATCAGCCTTCTACTTCTCACAAATGGATGGCCCAAATCTAATTCTTTGCTTGACCTCTAATCTCAGGCCTCTTCCCTGGCACTAAACTTCGGGCAACTTGACGACACCAACTACCTGATGATCGTCGATCTTCTCCATCGATGGATCCTCGCCGCTGAAAATTGATCTTTGCCCGCTCACTTGATTTGTGTCACTATCTAACCACTCTCAGTGTTGCAGATGCTCACAGTGAAGACTTGGACGACATGACTTAGGTTTGGAAAAACAAAAGCTCAGTAGTGGAGGTCAAGTGAGAAGTAATCGGTCATAGGGGAAACAGAGAAACTCGGGGATGATATCCCTCAGGAAATTTCGACAAGGAAAACCGGTCGACCAAGGATGAAGGAAAACAACAAAGAGAAATGTACGTCAAAAAGATAAATCTATGATCAGGTTTGCACAAAGGGGAAAAGACAGGAAAAAATCATAGACTTAGGCCAAAACCACCATCCATTAGAACATGACAAGCTTAATCGCTAACATTTGGCTCCATGGGGGATGGCATGTTCCCTGCAAGCTGCCAAGAACACGCAACTCTAGTGCCTTGCTTTGGGTTATGAGTCTTCTATTAAACCCAGAAAAAATAAATAGAAATGGTATTTACAGTGGTGGGACACCGTTTGTGGATTTTAAACAAAAAACCTTTTCAGGTTGTGCCCATTTACAGGGCCAACAAAAACTTCATCACCCTCTAGATTCTGTAGCTTGTAAGTGTTATTAGGAAATGCCTCAGAAATCCCGAAGGGTCCTATCCAAAGGGCCTCAAATTTTCCATGCTTGCCCTTGTTTTACCTGGGAGAATCCCATTTGAGCACTAGATTTCCCAGATGGAAATCCTCTTTTCTGCTCTCCCTATCAAAGGCCTGCTTGATTTTCTGCTGATGGTCATGTGCTCTGTCCATCACTTTCTCTCTCTTCTATTGTACTTCTACCAGCTGATGAATCCTCCTGATCATATCATCAGGCTCTTCTTGGAAATCTTGGAATAACTTTGCTACTGGCAAGGTGAGATGAGAGTGAAAAATTGCTTTAGTCCCATATACATGCTGGAAAGAAGAGATGCTCAGGGACCGTTTAGTTGTCACTCTATCAGCCCACAAAGAAAATTTGAGCTTTGAATCCCATGCTTTTTTGTTGTCTTCTAATAGTCTTTTGATGATTTTGATGAGGCTTTTGTTAGAGGACTCTACTAATCCATTGCCTTGCAGATAGTAGGGGGTAGAGTGGATCAGCACAATTCCAAACTGCTCATAGAATTGGATCAATGGTTTAGCTTTGAAAGATGTAGCGTTATCGATGACAATTCTCCTCGGACAACTAAACCTTGCTATGATAGCTTCTATCCACTTGGTAAAATAATCGATGGAAGTCAGGATTCATCTATTTTGACCGATGGATGCAGGATGAATCTCCCCAATGAAGTCTAGACCCCACTTCTGGAAGGGTCCTGAAGCAACCACAGTTTTCAATGGCAGGGGATTAAGTTGTTGCTTTCCTGAGAATTTCTGACATTTAGCACAAGCTCTGACTTTTGCACAAACATCAGTGAATAGAGTAGGCCAGAAATAACCATTCCTGAGAATTTTATGGGTTATCGTTCTCCAAAAGTGATGTCCCCCACACAAACTATCATGAAAGTCTGACATAATCCTTTGTGCTTCGTGTGGGTCTAAACATCTCAGAAGAACCCCCGAGGGGTATTTCCAATATAAATCTTTATCAACAAGGCAGTATTTAATTGCTTTGAGATTTAAAGCCCTTTCCTTGTTCCTTTGCATGCCATCGGGGGGCCTCAATTCTTGTAGAAAATATATGATATCCTTGTACTAAGGACATTCTGCTAATGGCGGGTATGCCTGAGCACTTGTATCATATGGTTCGACCTGTTGATTTTCTGAGCATTCATTGATGAATCTTACCCCCAAGGCTTTACAATTAGATTCGGCCAGCAGTCTAGCTAAACCTTTACCTTTAATCAATTTGGTGGGCTTTCTCTCCAGGTCAAATTCAAGGATTTTGGCAATCCATCGACTCCTCCTTCCATCTATGTTTGGCTGAATGAGAATTTCCTTCACAGCAGTTGAAGGGACATATGTAGTGATTTTTTATTGCAAGACATAGAATCTAAAAGCCTTGAGAGCTTTAACCAAAGTGTAGGCCTGCTTTTCCATAATGTCATATTTTACCTCAGCGTCTCTCAATGCCCGACTGAAAAAGGAGATGGGCTGCTCCAACCCTTCAACATTCCTCTCTAACAGAACAACCGCTACAGTGTCAAATGAAGCAAATGAGAAAATAAATACATCCTTTGAGTAATTGAGACTGATAAGCATTGGTGCCTCAATCAAGGCCTTCTTTATCAGATCAAAGGAATTATGAGACTCAACCGTCCATTTAACTTCATTTCCCTTCCTCAACATGGTTGTTATAAGCTTTGCCATCTCAGCAAAATTGGAAACAAACCTCCTCAGAAAATTAATTTTTCTCAGGAAAGATTGGACTTCTTTCTTAGATCTTGGGAGTGACAAGGTTTGAATTGCTTCAACTTCACTGGGATGAATATTGACTCCTTCGACTGATACTATGTGGCCCAACAACTTTCCCTCCTCCATGGAAAACATAGATTTTTTGGGATTTAAGGAGAGACCAAACTTTCTACATTTCAAGAACACCCTTCTCAAATGATCACAATGCTTTTTGTCAGAGCTGGAGAAAATTGTAATGTCATCCAAATATATGACCACGAACTTGTCCCTTTCTCCAATGAAATCTATATCCATGGCTCGCTGAAAGGTTGCCTCTGCATTCATCAATCCAAAGGGAATTTTGGCATACATGAACGTACCCCAAGGAGTGGTGAAGGTCATTTTTTCTCTATCTTCAGGCAGGAGCGAGATCTGATTGTAGCCCAAAAAGCCATCAATCATGGATATTCTTTATGCGCCACTTACCCTTTGTAATATGTGTTCCATTTTCGGCAAGGGGTAGTTTTCTTTCTTTGAGCTCATGTTCAGGTTTCTGAAATCGACACAAAGCCTTATTTCCCCACTCTTCTTCCTTACCAGCACTAGGTTAGCCACCCACTCTGAATATCTCAAGGGTACGATGACTTGGGAATCCAGTAGCTTCTTTACCTCTCTTTTCATGATAGGCAGCAGCATAGGGTTTATCTGTCTTAATTTCTCCCTAAATGGTTTGGCCTCCTCTTTCAATGGGATCTTATGCTCAATGACAGTTGTGTCCTATGTTCTGAGGTCTTCATAGGTCCAAGAAAAAACATCAGTAGATTATTTTAATAACTCAGCATACTCAGCCCTCTGCTTTCTTGTCAAGCTACTTGACAATTTGACAAACTTTGGCTCCTTCTCAGTGCCAATGTTGCACTCAGCTACCTCGGCATCCTTGTTTGAAACTTTACCCTTTACTGCCACATCATTCCTATTGAATAATATTTCCAAAGGAACTATCCCCTTGGGAATATGATAGCTAGGCAATTGAACAATATGAGGATTAGTAATCTTGTTCAGAAACATATCTGCATGAGGATCGATTTCAAAGTCAGGATCTTGATCAATATGTAATGCTGAGAACTCATCAACAGTATCCAGGAATCTTTTTATCTCAATATCATCCTTGAACACTTTCCAATGATTGACATTGTCAGGAATAGAGGGCCTGCATTTCACTTCTACATCGTACCGGAGTTTAGGTGGTAGAGGAACTCTAAAATTGCTTGCCGAAATAGCCAGAGAATCAGCCACAGTGTTTTCTCCTCTTGGAATAAATGATATGTTGAAAGCTAGGAAGAAGCTGTCAATGAGGTCCCATACTTCATTTCTGTAACTCCTAAGTTGAGGGTGTTTGGCCTGATAAATGTTTCTGATATGTTGGATAATCAGTTCAAACACATATATCTCTTCAATCCCCATGTCCTTTGCATCCCTTAAGACCAAAATAAGAGATTCATACTCTGCCACATTATTGGTATCTTCAAATTCTAACTTGTACGATAGGGATGTGGTTTCTTGATCAAGGGAAACAAAAACTACCCCAGCACCAACACCTTCTTTAGAAGAAGCTCCATCAAAGACATTTTTCCAAACAGAGGTAATTGGAGGAGAATCTTTACAGAGAGAAATATGATTTTTTATTTCAAGAGGGGGCTCAGGAGCATCAGTGAGCTGCAACAAACTGGAACCCAAATCAATATCAAAGGCAAAGATAAGATGATTGGTAGGATCGGCTTCATCAATGATAACGTAGGCCAATTGAGCTTCTCTGTACAGTCTCCTATGCTCCCCTCCAAAGACTGGAATGGAAGCATATGTGAGGTCCAATTGCAAGGTTCCCCCAAGTATTTTTATCCAAGATCTTGAAAACAACATGCCAAACGTGGGAGGAACATCAACCACCACGATATCCATGAACACACTTTTCATGGGCAGCTGAAACAAGGTTACCACCAGATCTTTGATGAACCCAACACATTACACTCTCCTCGAGTCAAAAGAATACAAATCATGATAATCCTTTGTGACTTCCAGTCCTAATTCATCCATGACAGTTTTGGGCATGAGATTATGGGAAGCCCCTGAATCCATCAGACAGTTGTGCAACACCTTGTCATGTATGTTCAGGGATGTGTAGAAGGGAGGGGATGAATCATCTCTGTCTTCTACCATAGGACCTAATATGACTGCATGCTTTTTTTCTTGGAGGTTTACTGAGTCTGTGGAATGACAGGGTGGTTCAGGCTGCAACAGCTTAGAGAGGGACCTTTTGAAGTCTTCATGCTTGACTAGCTCTAGCAGGGGGGCAGGGATTCTGATCTTTTGAATTTCATGCTGAAAGCTAAAGAAGGGGGTTTTAGAATTTCTCTCACCTCTGGGATAGGGTCTTTGGCTATTGGCGAGGGATTATGAGATTTCTTTTCCTTAATGGTATTTGTTCCATGCTTAGTAGGCTTTGTTGGTTGTGGAGCCTGATTATCTTCCTGATTTAGAGGTCTTTTACTTTCATCCGTGTTTATACCCCATGAAGTATTTACACCCCCGAAGTATGTACACTCTTCCACACGGGGGAGCGCAGAGGGGGGGTACCCCCTCTACGGGGTCCGAGGGGGCTATCCCCCCGGTTGGGGGGTCTGGGGGCAAGCAGGCCCCTAGTGAGGGTTCGGGGGTGAAGCCCCCGAAGAAAAAATTTCCTTGTAAAAGTATATTGTAATTTCATTGTAAATCTAGACCGTTCATTATAAGGTCGCAGATCTAACGATAGAGATTATGTTAGGGTTTTTG
>JASDQU010201947.1:21747-32921 GCA_032191745.1 Picea mariana | reverse complement strand
TCTAACAATAAACCAAAAGAGAATTATGTATCCATTGAGTGCACAAGAAATGTAAATATCTTTTCTCTATGCAGCATTTAAATCCACTGTTTTTCTTTTCAAGGGCCCCTGTTCTAGGTGTTAAGAATAAATACAAGGTAAATATCAAAACACTACCAAAATAATAATAAAATAGTCATGTAATACACTGATTCATTCAAAATTCACGAGGGTAAGCTTTATAATTTGCAATCTAGTGAAAGAAAGAGCATTGATATATGGAAAAAATACATATATAAATTTAAAAAAAATAAAAAATTCGAAGGTTTAGTTAGGGTTGTTTATTTGTTTTATATTTTGATTTTTAGTTGTAATTTGATAATATAAATTTATAAGTCATCACAATTTTCTGTTCTTTAAATTGTATTTCTCAATGTTCAAAAATATCTGGAGCACTTGGATTATACAAAATTAACCACTCAAATCTATAAATTCAACAAATTTATGAAAAAATTGGATAAAATTAAACGAAAAATATTTCAAAAAACCAAAACACAAAACAATTAGAATAAAGATTCAATTAGAATAAGGATTCAATTAGAATAAAGATTTCTGTTATACTAATATATTTACTGTTTGAAATTGAATTTATTTAATGAATTTCAAATGTTAAGTTAAAATGAAAAGCCTAATTTTCAATGGCTATATACAACCTCAAAGTCAAAGCCATTAAGCATAACACACAAATTATATAATGTTCGCAGAATTAGAATTGTGAACCGTATTCCTAACCCCGTTTTTGTTGACGCTTTCAGAGGCTGCTGTAAAAAAAGTAAAAATACATGAGATGTCGGTCGGGTTAGACTAACACAAGGACCCTAAATTCCGTCAGCAGAGATGGGCGGGTTAAGCTGTAAGCAGATTAAACTAACTATGCAGAGATGGGCCGGTTAAGCTGTTCAAGAAGCAGATTAAACTAACTAGTGAGAAATCAATGAAAAATTAATTACATAAAAAGAGATAATATGGATTCAACGTTAAACGTTAAAAATACTTAGTATATTAAACGTTAAAAAGATGGATTCAAGTTAAACTAATGAGAATGCCAACATAAGAGATTAAATTACTAAAAATACTTACTGAAAAGGTCGATTAAACCTTTTGTTGACGAAATATTACATTTATTCAACATGGCCTGAGCCAAGGCATCAAAGTTAACCTATTGAGAGAGAAGCAAAAAGAATTCGTTTTGTTAAAGGGTTTAGAAGGGCTTGAATCTTATCGAACGCGCGCGTCTTCTTCTGTTAAGCTCTTCCAACTAATAACTATTTGCATGCGGATAGAACAGAGCCGAACCTGAAATATTTGCATTCAAATTGACAAATTGAAAGGAAGGCTATACATGAGATTTGGAATAAGCAGGAAGAGATTAAAACTCCTGCCATTAGAGGTTCACAAATTCCCAAATGTTCAGTTTGAAACATGGTTCGTTAGAGGTTGTTATAATGCTTTTTCAGTTTCGATTTCAAATAAAGCATAGTTAGTTAGAAATTGTTATAATGCTTTTTCAGTTTCGATTTTAAATATTTAGATAGTTTCCCTCGATCCGTTAGAGCTTATAATGTTTTTTCACTTTTGATTTTCCCAAATTCCCAAAACGTTCACTTTATCCATGCGTTTGAAGCATGGTTCGTTAGAGGTTGTTATCATGCCTTTTTGAATTTCGATTTCAAATATTACACATAGATAGTTTCCCTCTTTTGCCTCCCTCTTTCTAGAACCATCTATGAATAATAAATGAGATCAGACAAAATTCCCCACTCTCTCTTCAACTCACCATTGTTAACATCTGAAACAAATTCTCAAAGGTTTCGTGCGTGCATGCATATGATATAGAACCATTTATTTTTATGTTCTTTTTTTCTAAATAAAGATATGAAATAGCACCATTTCTTTCTATAATTTTGATTTTGAGTATATGGAATTAGTCCATGCATGCATATGACATAGCACCATTTCTTTTTATGTTTTTTTTTTCGAAATAAAGATATGAAATAGTACCATTTCTTTTTATAATTTTGACTTTGAGTATATGGAATTAGATAATGTAGGGATTTTAGGTATTACTAGGAAATAAATTTTTCATATATTTAAGATTGATATTGATTTAATGAAGGTAGTGGAGATGGGGTATATTTTTGGGGGCATGAAATGATTATTTATTTAGCATCTTGAATATGATTTTGATCCTAAATTATGATGTTTTATATTTGGATTTAGGTTCATCTTCGAAATATTGCTCTTTTTATATGATTCAGAGGTCGTTTAACATATAAGGAATGATATTTTTTTGTTGGGTCTAGACTTGCTAGTTATGAAAATGAGTGTTATCCTCCCCAACTAGGTTTAATTCAAACAATTGACATATTGAAGTTTTAATGAGTATATTGTTGTAATGATGTTGCGCCTTATGTTGACAAAGCCTCAATCTTTTATAGAAGAACTTTGTGAATTTGTTTTGGAGAATTTTGGGATATGGATTTCTTAGAATCACAACTCTTATATTGTTAGAGATATTCCCTATATTTCTAAAACTTTCATGCCTTTTATGCCCTTTCCTTCAAAATTCATTTTTTCTTTGTAGCACACTCAATTTTTGAATTCTCTAAGGAATTTTAAAGATTATTACAAAGAGAATACTAGGATTGTGTTGAATCTATGACATGTTGATGCTACTAAAAGAAAAATATAGATTGTTTATAAATAAAAAATACTCCAAGATTCTCCGGCAAAGGAAAAAAAAAAAGTGATTAGCTAGTGGTTTCCACATTACTAATGGGAAAAAATTAAATGTAGGATATTCCACTTCAATGCTTACTCTAGAGTCACTTGGTTGGAAGTTAATTCACAATGTCACTAAAAATGATTTTGATAAAAACAATGCTTTTGAGGTCGCATTAAGGAGAAGATTATGAGAAGATTATGAATTGATGCTTCAAATCAAATTCACTCAAGTGAAAACAATGTTTACAAATTGTGATTAAGGAGGGATAGTTGAGTTGATTGATAGGGTCTATTTTCAATGTGAAGTTTAAATTTCAAGTTAGATCCTAGAAAGGTGGTCTAACCTTTTGGAAAAAGGAAAAATAGATCAATTTTCGAACGTAAGAAGGGTTCAAATTTTAGTGAAAAGATTCAAGTATCAGAATTGGCTGGACCTGCTCATATGATTGTAAATCTCTCTACCTAGCGAATATATATTGATGACAGTTGTGTTTTCCTTCTCAAGTCTTTATTTGTTTTAATCGTATATTGGATTCAAATTGTGATGTGTTCAATGTATATTTCCTTCTTCTTTCAACTATTGTTCTAATTCCTATTTTTATCGTTATGCAACCTGCTAAAAAACTATTGTTGCAGTAAAAGGTCAATTGTTTGGAAACCTGTTGGATGATTTGTATCCAAATATTTGTCTAGGTCTTAAAATATCATTTTAAGTCTTAATTCTCACACAACAGGTAATTTGTTGCATTGCTTGTTGTTGTTTCCTTTCTTTATCTTTCCATATCCCTAACGGTTCATCAATGTTCATACCATTAGCTAAGGAAAACCTACATTCATATTGTATGGCTAGTCCAACCATATTGTCATCTTTGAAAACTTATCATTTATCTCACCAACAAAACCACCTTATGAGAAAAAAAAAACAACCATTCCAAATTTGAGGTGGTCTAGTTATGCCCTTTAGCAGTCAGGTGCAGACTTTAGGACCAAAATCTTCTAGCGCCATTGTTGGGGAATGGAGAAAAGAAACATTCTTTCACTGGGAGAATGACAATAATCAGATATGGTTTTTTATATTGAACAAAATCCAGACAGACATAATGACTTCAATATTTCACCTGGTGACTCCACAATCAAAAGACTCCATTGGAGGGGTAGCCCAATCTACAAAAAATCAAAATGTGGAAGGAAAATACCAGGTACCAATCCATTAGTTTTTTCTAAGAGCTCATATTTTTCTTCATGAGTTCATTCCTTCCTTTTCGTTTACATGTGAAAAAAATTATATTATTCTTTGTTTACTTAGATGATTATAATCCTACAGTGGTGAATCCATCCTTGAGAAGAAAATATATTCCCTCTTTCATTACTGATCTTAATATCATTCCTTCATTTGAACCCACTAGCCATGTACATATCTCAATTCCTCCTAAAGTTGACCCATCTTGTAAATCTATGAATAATAAAGATGATTTATTACCTCCTCGAGTCATTACTGCTCCATTTTGTGGCCAAGTCACTTATGTTCAATCCAATATCAAGGAAGGATATAAACCTCTAAAACCTCCTTTTGTCCTCCATGACTACCCTCCCAACTTTTTAGATTACCTTCTGAGGTTCAATGGAGAAGATCATTTGACAATCGARAAACACATGGTTTCTTCTGAACAATTCACTGATCTTTTACAAATCATCAATGAGGATTTTTTAATGAGAACATTTTATCAATCCTTGTATGGAGAACCTAGGATATGGCTTAGAAGCTTAAAGGTCAATACAATTAAATCGTGGACTCATTTTCATGTTGCATTTTTGAAATATTGGGGTGAAAAAAAATATTTTGATCAATACTTGATTGAATTAAATTCTTTAAAGAGGAAGTAGGACATAGCTCTTACCACGCTCAAGAGGAGGTTTCACGGCTTTTATTACAATATCCCTAAGGATATTCATCCTTCCGAAACTGATGTAATGTTGTATTATATAAAATATCAACACCTTGATCTTGTTTTTAATCTCAGAGAAAGGATATCATCATCACTAGGTGAGGTATTTGTTGATGCTAGAGAGATTGAGGAGAATTTTTGGGCATGTGACAGACTTTGAGATCAGGAGCAGGAGGAAGAACATGAACGTCAAAGATCAGATTTGGGTTTACATTATTTTCAGTATTGTGATCCAATATTTTCAGATTTTAATTTTCCTCAATATCTTAAAACTGTCAAGTCAAATATTTCTACTATACAAGATTTAGGGAATTTATATCATCAAGATTATTTTTTGTGTTCAATAGAAATGTTTTCTATTTACGCACAAAGGGATGATTATGCTTTAAACTTTCTTGGAGATTTTCAAGAAGCTGATTTTGCAAAAGGTAATGATCAATTCCTGGAAGAAGAAGATTTGATTCCAAAACACCTTTCTTCTCATATAACTGATAAGAAATATTTCTTTTCTTATGATGCCAAAACTGATAAGGAGTGTCAACAGTTTCTAGGACATCTTACTGCTCGTAATTCTTATGATCTTTTTAATATTTATGAGATGTATTTAGTTGAGAAAGAGGATAAAAGTGTTGTTAAGGTTGTATATTTTATATAGAAACAATTTGACAAATAGTTTCATGAGGACATCGGATTAATTGTCCACAAAGAATCAGATATTTCTTATGGTAGTTGTGTCTCCAACTTACAACATGGTTTCGAGAAGAAACGTTTTCTATCAGCATGGATTAGACATAATAACAAAAAATTAGTATATGCTTGTTTTAACACAGAACTTGAAAGGGGCATTAAAACATTTTATCAAGATCATATTTCAATTCAAGACCTGAAGATCCATGGAGACAAATTGCAACCTTTTCCAGTTTCACTTTTATATTTGCAGAAGAAAGATGTTTGCATCAAAAATGGATCAGTGAAAGCTGAGGATATTCCAATACAGTTCATTTATTTTTCATAGCAAGAAAAGGTAGTGGTTCGATAATTTTATTATCCAATAGTTGATTGCATCGATTTATTTTTTCAAAGCTACCAAATGTTACAAATTTCACTTTGACATCCATTTGCAGCTATGAGTATAGATTGAATATGAAATTCGTGTTGCAAATTTTTGTTCTTTCCACGTTTTCATACAATAAGTTATGTCAATCAACAAATTGCTTGAATGGTTACTATGGAAATTTGCTTATACACGAGTAGAAAGTTTCAACAAATTAGAATAGGAGAATAAGCTTGCTTTTCCGGTAAGAATGGTATGTTAGAGTACTTGTGCATGTATATGCCAACTGTGGTCAGTAGTTGTATCTCAATTAGGATTCTATATCCTAGGGGATCTTATGAATCCTGGGAAGATCCCAAAGGTATGCTAAGGATAGTCTGTCAGAGTACCACATATGTTGTTTTTGATGCACCTATCTCATTCTGTTGCCACATGTTCATGATGTTGTTGTTCCAGCTTTGTGTTTTTGATGTTGTTGTGCCAGCTTTGTGTTGTCATTGTTGATGTTCCAACTTCATGTTGTTGATGTTGTTGTTACAACTTCATGTCGTTGATGTTGATGTTCCAACTTCTTGTTGTTAATGTTGGTGTTCCAGCTTCATGTTGTTGTTGATGATGATGTTACTCTAGCTCCATGTTGTTGTTGATGATGATGATGTTACTCCAGCTACATGTTTTTGTTGTTCATGATGATGTTACTCCAACTCCATGCTACAGATGACGATGTTTAGTTTCTACTGATCCTGATGATAAGAAAAACTTTCAATGATATATGGATATGATCGACAGTTTTCCTGATGTTGAGGATGATGTCCCCTCCTCTTGATGATGTATTAAGTCTAGTTATTTTCTATTAATGTTGTTAGTAGAATACCCTTCTTGTTAATGGGGAGTGTTGAAATATTGTAACAACAAAGAACATTCTACATGAGAGAGTTGAATAATATTATTATATTATATTTAATTAGGCCCTATTGTGCCTTAGTAAAAGTCGACCTTATTGGGCCTTGAAAGTTAAATGTAAATTAAGAGGGTAAAGTGACAGGTTGAACTAGACCTAATTATAGGTTGGCCAAACCACTATTTATAAGGGAGGCCAGTGCCTCATTTGTACACACTCACAGCACTAGCTTTGCAACTATTAAGAAGTGTGAAAGTTCTGGAGGAACTACTATTGTAGCTAAGTGTGACATCAAGGAGGGTTCTTGGTATATGTATTGGTATTTATTGGTTAAGCGGTGTGCTACTCTTCCTAGTGAAGGAGTATAGGAGGATCTTATATTCAGTATTTGGTCTATCTATATTGAGGAAGTTTTGTTGGGTTTTCTCCCCCATGAGGGTTTCCTAGGATATTATGTCTGTCTCTATTGCTTCATTGATTGAATCTCTTTCAATGAAATAATTTATACATCTAATGTACTAAATGGTTGTAATACTAAAGGAGAGCCATAATTTCTAGTTGTCTAAGAAAAATTTTACAATGGTATCAGAGAAGACCTGAAAGAGACCAACTCACAGTTGATAATAAGTGACCAGCCTCAACAAACCCTCTCCAAAATCTAGTTTTCAGTATTGCAACTACCGCATAATTAGGTTTTCTACATAAAATCTAAGTGTGATGTTTTCCATGTTTAAGGAAGGCGTTGGAGGAAGTAACCACATCTAGGAGATTTCCCTAGGAGGGTGCATCAAGTCCTTGGATCATAATTCTGAAATATGAAGTTTGAGAAATTAGGGAACTTCCTCATAAAACCCTAAGTTGTAGTTGCATTACCAATTGTAGTTGCAGTTGTAGTACCAATTGTAGTTGTAGTTGAAGTATTAGTTGCAGTGCCAGTTCCTTCATGTCAGTTTGCAACACCAACTATAGTGCCAGCACCAGCTGCAGTACCAATTTCATTGCAATTTGTTGTGAAGTGTTGGGAATAATTTGTATTGTCCTGATGTGCCTTACCCTACCAAATTTCTAGCTAACTTTAAGGTACAAGTTGAAGCACCTTTTAATTTTTAAAGGTTCTTTATTGCTTTCCATTGCTTCCATATGGTGACACTACCTACCAAGGTATTTTCTTACATATTTTTAAACTATATCATTATTTTAAAAGGGTATTTGGAAGAGAAAGGATACTTTTTTTCTAAACAACAATTGTAGATTCAGAGGGATCTCAGATCCAACACATTGAAAAGAACTATGCACCCTAGGTTTGAATACCTTGATATGCCTTTACTTGTTATGGAATTATTGTAATATTATGAATATCCAAATTCATTTTGATCTATTGAATTTATCATACTAACCATTAGTCTAAATTAAAGTCAAAATTACATCAAAAATTTTCCATACTCTATGAGGCTGACCAATATCACACCAAGCTCCACATATTGCAACCTCATCCTTAGATACAATCCATACATATCAACATAGACTCCATCTGAGCTCCATAACTCTCAAAAAAACTATTATTGTGACTCAAAATTGAGAATTGTTCTCAAAATGACCTCTCAATATACTCAAAAAGGTCGATCCCTCTTATCTACCTCATACATCATATTTATACAAAAATATGGGTAAAAACCCTTTACATTGACTACCAAAACCCTAAATCTAAGTGGACTCAACTTTTCCACATTCTAACTGCCTCTACGCACTAATCCACAATTTCCTCACACTGATTTTCCTTTATTCTCGGCTATTGCTTCATTTTCCTTCATGCACACTTCTTATTTCATGTTGCACATTGATTCCTCGGTCCATTCCTTATCTTCCTGCCTCGTTTGATGTGCTATTTACTTGGAATTTGATCCCAAAATAGCCTACTATAATAGGCCTCCAACACTAACCCATGGATCATCTCGAGCCACTCAGGCAGTGTGCACCTCCTGCACCGATTTCTCCAATTCTTGGAATCTTTCTGACATTTCTCTAGCACAAGTCTTCACCTATGCGCTCTTCTCTAAAACAAACTCTAGAATATAAATTGTGAGATAATACTTCATCATCTCTTCTGCCTCCAACTTAATAGTTTCCATCTTCCCCTTGGCTACATCTATTTCTGTTAATATCTTCTTTGCTTCTTGCAATAGTGGCTCTAGTTGAACCTACCTCATGTTCTCCTCTGCCTACACAATTTTTAACTCTGCCTATATATTTTTATTCTCCTGTGAGCTCTTGATACTCTACTTACTCTTCATATCCTTTTTCTTCTTCTTCAACTCATATGTTGATGAATTGACGCTTTCCTCCTTTTGTTCTAGTGCCTACAACTTTTCATGTTCTTGGAGACTTGTCCAAATTTGTGAACTTTTCTCATATAAGTCTATAATCTTCTTAACACTATGTGCCATGTCCTATATGTTCCCTATAGCCTCCTTCTCTCTATTTGATCTCACCTTTGGTGGTGTTCTTGGGTTCAACTGTGCCATCAACTCTGTTATATGACTTGTACTATTCCATCGCATGCACGATCTTCCCAATTTTCTCCTTGATCTCTAAGTGTGTCACTTCTTGTGCGCTATTTGGAATTGAATTAAATAATTCTTCAATGAGCTCCTCTATCTGGCCAATGCACTAATTTATCTAGTCCTTCTCAACCTGTATTTCCTTGAGAATTATCTTCAATGTGTCCTGTATATCCTCAGTCTTTTGTAACTCTCTCGCGTGTGCGTCTACTCTAGATATTAGGTACAACCTTCACACCTTTTGGAATGCAGGGTAATGTTATCGTGACTTCTGGTTGTTTGTGAAACGATATCTGCAACAAATGTTTCCCCTATACTTTTATCGTCACGGTGGATGGCCTTGCTTCCTGACACACATCCTCTTCTGACTCTGCATCTAACTCTGTCTCACCTGTAACATCTTCTACTTGCACCTATTCCTTAGTTTTTGGTGTTGGTTTTGTTACCGGTTCTTGTATTGGTTCAACCTCTGCCCTAGGCCTATGAGACTTTGTTCTTTCCTCCTCATCCCCATTTGTATGTTGTGATGCTCCTAGAACCAACTACTTCGTAGTGGGGTTGTGTTCTTCCATACTTGAATCCACATTCATATCCTGCATCTCCTTTTATTCAACCTATGTTGGGCTAACTAGTTTCAGTGATGGAATTGTTTCCACGTCCATGACTTCTGCCACCTTCTCGATAACTGGTCTCTCTGTGTTTTTTCTCGACTTCTTCTCCTTAGATCTTGTTCCCTGTAAGTCACAATGAGGTGTTATTTGCAAGTTTCTTGATTTTATAAGGCCCTTCACTAATTCTCTATCGTATTCCACCTTTATGTATCCTACTTTACCACCTTTATTGTTTTTCTGGTCATTCTCCATCTCGGTCTGAAGTGTTTAGTTTTTCTGTCTTGCATTTTCCTGAATTCTGTTGCACAAATTTTGTCTCTCTCTTTCTCTCTCTCCCCCCCATCCCTCTTTCTCTCTCTCTTTCTCTCCCCCCCTCATTCTCNCACACACACACACACACAGATATATATATATTTCCCTCCCTCTCTCTTTGTCCCTCCTTCCCTCCCTCTAACACTCTATCTCTCCCTCCCTCCATAGTTCTCTCTCTCTATGTCCTTCCCTCTCTCTATCTCTCTTTCTCTCTATCTCTCCCCCCTTGCTCTCTCTCTCTCTCTCTCTCTCTCTCTCTGTACCTCTTTCTCTCTCTCCCCCTCCTGTTAACACTGAGTAAATTGTTTTGGATAAGGATACAACATACAAAGTTAACCACAAACCTGTTTAGAATTGAGTACTAGCCTACTCAGTTCATAAAGGGCTCTCTGTTTTCACTTAGTCTTTGATAGATGATTTTTCTTGATAAAACAATGGCTACGTTTTAAATTTTAGAGTGGATTGAATAAAGTTTTGTTCGCAAGGAGGAGAAG
The DNA here is from genome assembly GCA_032191745.1 of Picea mariana. Taxonomy (NCBI): domain Eukaryota; kingdom Viridiplantae; phylum Streptophyta; class Pinopsida; order Pinales; family Pinaceae; genus Picea; species Picea mariana. The sequence continues at coordinate 22,282 of JASDQU010201947.1, read as the reverse complement.
CATGTTTTTTGGGCTATCGAGTCAAATGTTGAAAATGAATGAAACTAATGTATGGTAGATATAACATCTTAGAGGAACAAAGGATAAATTAGGTGGATGAAACCTTCAGTTTCGAATTTGTTGTAGGGGGTGAAAGAGAGAAAAGGCAACACATAACAAAATCATAGCACCGTACAGAGGAATTATGACCAAGTTAGCAAGAAAGAACATATTTTAAATTCTTTGAGTCTAGAGCACCATTTAAATGAATTCTACACTCTCAAATATCAATTTAAACTGAGGAAAAAATGAGATGCAAGTGGGGACACAGGAGATACATACAAAATATAAGAAACACACTATCAACTCATCACCATTAGAATATTTTTCATGAAGGTTCATTACTTCTGCATTTTCATTTCATTCAGATTCAAAAATTTACAATGAAGATAAAAAATACTAGAGTTCTTCCAACTCCCCCTTTTACATCAAAATGACCAAATATATATAATCCTATTTGCTAAACTAGGCTACTAGGAGTCAACCTCTAACTCAC
>JASDQU010201946.1:0-19070 GCA_032191745.1 Picea mariana | reverse complement strand
ACGATCAACTATGCTGCTTCTTGAAGTATGTTACAGGACAAACAAGACATAAAAGAAATCATAACAATTTTCTGATTATAAATTCCTGCAAAAGGGGAAACCTATTATGCAACAAACTTATATATTACAATTCAAATTATGAAGAAGACAAAGCTATCATTCACTAAAAAGAATTGATAATTGTTATGTCTTTTATTGATTTAGAAGAAACAAGATATAGATAGCAATAATAAGATTATATCATTTGCATTTGATTTAGGTAGCTAAAGCAATACTAAACCATAAACAAGCTGATATACAAAACATGGAACAAAGTGTCGATATATTGAAAAGCGAAAGCTATGACAAAACACCAATTCTGCTCCAGTTTGAATCAGAATTCTATATCCTTGTTCTCCCCAACTGAGGATGATCTTCAATATTACAAACCATATGTTTATATAAGTTACTCACAAGGTAAAACATCCTTGTGAAATAGCAAACAGTTTACACAATCTGGGAATAATCCCAAAAATCTGCTAAACTAAGAAAATTAAATACAAGTAGAAATCCTTGAGATATCCTCTAACTATTCAATCATTCAATTGCAAATTCGAATTGACCTGTAATAGACACAAAAAATCAAGTTAGAAGAATATTTCATAAAGAAAACAACAAAATTTTGACTCCACAGACTCAGCTACAGAATCATCTGATTCTGTAGCTAGTCAAAAATAGCTAACAGGATCAGATCTCAATCAGATAAAATCAAATCGAATTATCTTTTTTATCTTCAAAACAAATCACTAATAATCCAATTCAAAATTATCATACAAATCAAATCGTATCAAAGAAATTCAACTGAAACAGAGTACCCAAAATATTTATGTTTTGAGTTACCATAGGGTATAGTCAAACTTTGACAGGTCGACATTGGATATGGAAACTAATTCGAATGAGATATGATACAATCACAATCAATAATCATGATTAAATAGGATAGCAACCATATCAAATAAGATTTGCCACAAACTACCATTGATATGATCAAACATACGTTACAGCTGTAGCAATATTATTTCAATCAATCATAACGATAGAAAGCCTGTAAGATTTAGCGCGATATTCATTCTATTTTGATCAAATAAGTGAAAACTGTTTCGATTCACATTTAAACCAGCATGTGTAATAGTTTTGACCAAAATCATCATCTATTTTAATTGTTGTGTATGACACAGTCAAAATCAAACAGAATTGCTAACCATAACCCGAACAACAATCAAACAAAATCGGGTTTTATATAATTACTGACGAATTCGTTGTTCTGGGTATGTCGTTTTGTTTTACAACTTCGTTTGTAAAAAATACAGTGTTGTTTAATTCTTCAACAGAACAGGTCTGATTTGCCTTACAAAACGGCTGACAGGAAATTGGTTATGATTTACATCAATTCTAAATATAAAACAAAACCCTGTTTTGCAACAAAATCGAAATCATATCCAGACTGGTCAAAATTACATGAAAGCAGCAGATAACCATGGTAGATGAATCATAACCAATTCGTATACAGATTGTATTTCAATCATGTTTGCAAAACAATTTGCTTATAATAGATATAACAGAACCTTTCATCGTAACCAATTTAAATCAAGCGAATCCAATCATTGATTACTGAAATCAAAACTAAATCCAACTCATGCCATAAACAAAATTCGATTTACAAATCCAATCATATACAACAGTGCATGTTTATGCAACCGAGAAAGCTGATAACGAACACAAAGCTTATGATTGTGCCATATAAATGGGCGAGGGTTATACCAGGTAGGCTGCTGAGAGGTGGGAGGGAGTTCTGAAGAACGGATCTGAGGAAATGCATACAGACTCAGAATGCATGTTCCAGCCACTGAAAATTTGACCTGGAAGACGAGAGCTAGATCTCCGAATCCACTCAATTTTTGAGGAAACCGCTCACGAACAGGGTAAAGGGGCTAAAAAAGGTTCTGGGTTTTCAACCGTTCGAGCTAATTCAAAACCATTTTCCCAGAATCTCTCACGCAAAAACGTGACTCTGGGAGCAAAATCGGGGCAAACTTCTCTGGAAAAATGAAACCACAACTGACTCTGAACACCTTGGAGGTTTAATTCGCCCTTCGGCAGCCAGGAGATAACACACAATGATCCAGGCTAAGGGACAAGGGTTTGAATAGATTAGGCAAAGATATTCTCCCAAAAATCCACAGAGGTAACCCTGGCAAGGAGGCAAGCATCAATGCAAAGTGTGTGAGGGTGATAGAGGTTATCTCTGTTCATGCCAGTTTACTGTTCTACCCATTAAAGCATAGTTCAAGCATTAAGCCACGTGCACAAACAAATAAATTGAATAGATATGTGCCTACCAATGTGCGCATAAATCAATCAATTTGAAAACAAAATCAAATAATCAACCATGTGCCAATGTCTTGTAACAAATCATATAAGTATTTTAGCCAAGGTGCCAAAGAGTCTTCAACATGCCAATAGTTATAAAAACATTAACATGGTGATTATATCAAAATTCATATGTGAAATATTTAACCATAACACCTATGCATTGTTGTGAAACCAATGGTTAAGTAGGCCAAATAAGAAACATGTAAATCCAAAGCATCACAAACCTAATGAAACCAAGTCACATAATCAATCAAAAAATGTCCAATGAGTATAGATCGAAAGATTTGCCAGCTGGGTAATGACAAGTGAAATGTAAGCGCAAAGGGCATATCAATCAGAAGGATGACATTGGTTCAAACAAGGATTCTAATGTGACTTTGAAGGAATAAGTTTTCACGCTTACAGTCATGAAAACAAAACGCAGATAGGCGTGCGAAAAAGCGCAAAGAATAAAAGCATCGTTCATTTGAAAATTGCGACGAAAAAATCAATGTTTGTGAAACATTGGTGTAGGCAGCTTACGAGAGAATGAGAAATGTGAATTGGCTGCCAACAATGGCGACACACTGGTAGAAGCAGTTATCTCTGCTGAAAGGAACACATTCAGATTAGGACAACAAAGAAGATTTTAACTCAAAAACAACCACCCGAAAGTCGTACAGACATCATCCTTTACCATCTTTTCCAGCAATGTTTTAAAAGATGCAAACCAAAAAGAGTCTTAAGATCAGCGAGTCATGATTTTTATGATAAAATCTTCAATACTGTTGGCATGGCCACTGCTACCAGAAGGCGTCCATAGCCTCAATAGGGTTTCCATTTAACCCACTCGGATGTCTGTATCCTGTCAAGAAGCTCTAGATTAGAATAGAAGACTTTAAAGAGGTTTCTCATAATTTTTACAGATTTTCATGTACCCGACATTGCTTCGCTGCCAACGGGCCTGTTCAGTACCCCGACGAAGTTGTCTTGGTGCCATGCTTGCATTTACCCGCTGCCAGCGGACCTATTCAGTATCCCGGTGGGTTTATAAACACTTCCCACAGCTCATATTTTTATTTTGTTTTTCTTTTATAAATAGCTGAGCGGGGTGACGCTGAAAAATCTTAATATTTTATCATATTTTTAGACCTCATCGGAATTTTGTAATACTATCCTTGATTCATCTCCAGAAATGTTTTATTTCTAAAACAACTCACCTTGAAAGGGAGACATCCTTTTGAGTCATTCCTTTACGGAAAGGGACAGTGTAAAAATATAAAGATGATCACAACAAACTTCTCTTAGAGATTGAAATTAGTAAACTTCTTTCAACCAAAATTTTCCAACATCATTTTTAAACATATCATTGATGTTCGTACAACTTTTCAGAAGTTATTTCAGCGAAGAGATTTTCTCATGGTCTTTGTCTGAATGGCTCAGTGCACAGGTAGATGTATTTCCAAAAGAAAAAACTGGTAAGCATAAGGGAGAAATCCAAACACACCGGCGAAGAAAAATTGGAAAGCAAATAAATCCAAACAAAACAAAAAAAACAAGTATACACAGAAGGTGCATCTGAAAACCTCATGCGACAATCCCTTGGGAAACTGAAAGAAAGTAGGAAGCTCCTGGATGATGGGAAATCAGTCCTACTCATGGTACCTTGGGTCAGGGTTGATTCAGATTCATTTATCTCTTTACTTTCTATTTAAGATTTTCATGACGATACTGTATTTTTGAAAATAAACATTCAACTAGCAGTAAAGAGAAAGAGATCAAGGGTGCTTCCATGACAACAGCCATATTATGGTTCTCGTGGTGCGCCCACTTGCATTCATGACTTCATTTATTAAAAACAAAACTAGTGAGAAATCAAACTGAAAGAAAAACCTATTCCTAAACCTACCCTAACTACTAAACAAATCAGGATACTATGTGTAGTCATGTTTCCAATGTAGCCAGCGGAGTAGCTCTAATCTTGCAATGAAAACAAGATCAAGCATTATTAAAATGAATAGTAATATATCAACAAATGATAGAAACATATCACATTTACCTTCATAATCAACATCTAGAAACAAGTTAAGCATGATCTTACTATTTCCTTGGATATTCTTGTTGTACGAATCCTCCAGCCATTGCGCAATATTGTCATGATAAGGGTCATAATGGCATGGGCGAGTGTAATTAGTTTTGAAAAATTTGTCAGGATCATGAGGAAATGGAAAAACCATCAGCCAAGGATGAAATGCCCCATCCTTCTGACAATTCTCTAAGTACTCATTAATTTATTCACATAGAGGATCTAAAAGAAACATGTCACGCCTACTTCCAAGATACTTGGGTAAAAAGAAGGCAAGCTCAACTTTGTCTTTATTGTGAATTGTTTTCATATATGAATACTCAAGACATCCTAAGATACTGTCACAAAAATGAGAATGCAAACCATGACTTTGATGAAACGAATATATCAATGGAAAGCTTATCATAGGAGGATTCATGGAATCGATTAGATCATTGGTTTGAATGTTTCCTTCGATGTGATTTATCATTTCGAAATGTGAAGCATAAACATTAAGATTCTATCTAAGAAAAGAATGAATATGAAACTTAGAATGTTTGATCTCCATAAAATATAATGCATCATCCTTTTCAACAAGAAACTGTGTAAAATCATCTCGCAACATGTCCTTTTCCCCAGTGAGTGATGAAAGCGAACAAGCATCAAATCCAAGTTGATCAATGTTAGGTTTGGGATTGATTTCACAAAAATTTAGCATATCGAGAGGATACGATTGTGGTGGAAAAGAGTAGGATGTTGTATTTAAGATGTCAAGTCCACCAGAATCTAGGAATAGATCAGGATATAAAGAATAAAAGGAATAAAAAATAAGCAGATGAAAAGAATCTCTTGAACTATGATAATCAACAATGGTATTCTCAAGACAATTCTCTTCTCTTTCTTTAAAACCCTTACTCTGATTTGGTGAGGAATTCCTTAACATAATATGATAATCTGGATTTGCCTTTTGTGTGACAGATAATTCAAAATTTATGTGACAAGCATCTAGTCTTTCCTGTGAACAAAGTTCATTTTGAGGATGAAGATTTAAAGTTTCTTGTGTAACTTCTTCTCTAATCAGATTCATGGGAGTACTAGAATATTCAAGAAGATTTTCGTTGCTTAAGTGTTCTTCAATGATTGATTTTAAATGTTGATTAGAGCATGAGTTACAAGAATGAGGGTATTCACCTTGAGCCAGAAATGAATCATCTTCCATATTAGTCTTAGCCTGCAAATACAATGATTCAAAGGAAAAACCGGTTTGGTTGTCAATAAGAGCCTGATCAATAGATTCTACCTCCCTGGCTTGTTCAACATTATCGGAAGATTTTTTCTCTTCTTGCGGAGAAAATTGTTCTTGCAGTTGAGTGATAGGATTTGCAATTGGTTCTTCATTCATGATTGAACATGACTGGATGGAAGGGATGGAAGGATCATAGAAGAGATTTAATGCCAAAGACATGTCATCGAGGTTAAATTTACAGAGGATATGATAGACTCTTGTCAAAAAAAATTCTGAAGATAAATCTCCGTTAATTAGCGAAGTATGAAATTCTTCACATAATTGATCAAAATCATAAATTTCAAAAGCATCTAGAAACTCATCTACAAATTGAAACCAATCAAAAATGTGACATGCTAGAAAGGATTCAAACCAATGTTTGATCCGACCTCTAAAAGTAAAAGCAAACAGTCTGCATAATACTTCTAAATCTAAGATGTCATGTTTGATGCATTTGCACGAAAACTTGTTAAGGTGGTCTTTAGTAGAGAATTTTCCTTCACCATCAAAGGTGAGTTTGGACAAGCATGAGACTGTCTCGTTGGGAACATCAGGTAATGAGAAGTTGAAAGCATGTTCCAACATAGTGGTTTGGGGAGCCATGGGGGAAATTGAATAAACTTGAAATAAAGGCTCCTACAAGGCCATCTTGTCAGTTGGCCCTCCTTCTAGCGCCATTTGTTGACGGGCGAAACAGTCCATCCGTCAACTGGAAGAGTGGAACCGGTCCGAGGTTGTCTAAATAACCCAAGCCGTTTGGAATGGACCACCCTGACGAGTTTAACGGCTCCGTTGGCCGCTCTAAGGTCTCCTAAGAAAACCAAAGAGAAAAGCTGATCCGAGCTAAGAGATCTAAACTAAGGAAACTAGAAACTAATAAAACAAATAAAGAAACTAATAAACTAAACTATAAACTATGCTAACTATTCTTATAATAACTCACATCAACTATCTAATTATCAAGTTAATTACAGTTTATTCACAAATATACATTACATACAATCTACAGATTTGAATAAACCTGTGAAACTAATTTGTTTGTTGTCCCAAGACATCGAAGGTAACTCTTTTTTGATTTTATGATTTATGAATAAGAAAATAAACTAACTGAAATTAAGACAAATCAAAATTATATCTATATTAAACTACTTAATAAAAGCAATAAAGTAGATACTAATTGACCTAAAAATGCTCCAAGTCTGCCCCGCGTATGATGACTTCTTAAGCTGATTGGAGGAGGGAAACTCACACCGTAAATCCGTATGCTTCTCGTAAACGATCATCTATGCTGCTTCTTGAAGTATGTTATAGGACAAACAAGACATAAAAGAAATCATAACAATTTTCTGATTATAAATTCCTGCAAAAGGGGAAACCTATTATGCAGCAAACTTATATATTACAATTCAAATTATGAAGAAGACAAGGCTATCATTCACTAAAAAGAATTGATAATTGTTATGCCTTTTATCGATTTAGAAGAAACAAGATATAGATAGCAATAATAAGATTATATCATTTGCATTTGATTTAGGTAGCTAAAGCAATACTAAACCATAAACAAGCTGATATACAAAACATGGAACAAAGTGTCGATATATTGAAAAGCGAAAGCTATGACAAAACACCAATTCTGCTCCAGTTTGAATCAGAATTCTATATCCTTGTTCTCCCCAACTGAGGATGATCTTCAATATTAAAAACCATAGGTTTGTATAAGTTTCTCATAAGGTAAAACATCCTTGTGAATAATAGCAAACAGTTTACACAATCTGGGAATAATCCCAAAAATCTCCTAAACTAAGAAAATTAAATACAATTAGAAATCCTTGAGATATCCTCTAACTATTCAATCATTCAATTGAAAATTCAAATTGACCTGTAATAGACACAAAAAATCAAATTAGAAGAATATTTCATAAAGAAAACAACAAAATTTTGACTCCACAGACTCAGCTATAGAATCATCTGATTCTGTAGCTAGTCAAAAATAGCTAACAGGATCAGATATCAATCAGATAAAATCAAATCGAATTATCTTTTTTATCTTCAAAACAAATCACTAATAATCCAATTCAAAATTATCATACAAATCAAATCGTATCAAAGAAATTCAACTGAAACAGAGTACCCAAAATATTTCTGTTTTGAGTTACCATAGGGTATAGTCAAACTTTGACAGGTCGACATTGGATATGGAACCTAATTCGAATGAGATATGATACAATCACAATCAATAATCATGATTAAACAGGATAGCAACCATATCAAATAAGATTTGCCACAAACTACCATTGATATGATCAAACATACGTTACAGCTGTAGCAATATTATTTCAATCAATCATAACGATAGAAAGCCTGTAAGATTTAGCGCGATATTCATTCTATTTTGATCAAATAAGTGAAAACTATTTTGATTCACATTTAAACCAGCATGTGTAATAGTTTTGACCAAAATCATCATCTATTTTAATTGCTGTGTATGACACAGTCAAAATCAAACAGAATTGCTAACCATAACCCGAACAACAATCAAACAAAATCGAGTTTTATATAATTACTGATGAATTCGTTGTTCTGGGTATGTCGTTTTGTTTTACAACTTCATTTGTAAAAAATACAGTGTTGTTTAATTCTTCAACAGAACACTTCTGACTTGCCTTACAAAACGACTGACAGGAAATTGGTTATGATTTACATCAATTCTAAATATAAAACAAAACCCTGTTTTGCAACAAAATCGAAATCGTATCCAGACTGGTCAAAATTACATGAAAGCAGCAGATAACCATGGTAGATGAATCATAACCAATTCGTATACAGATTGTATTTCAATCGTGTTTGCAAAACAATTTGCTTATAATAGATATAACAGAACCTTTCATCGTAACCAATTTAAATCAAGCAAATCCAATCATTGATTACCGAAATCAAAACTAAATCCAACTCATGCCATAAACAAAATTCGATTTACAAATCCAATCATATACAACAATATACAACAGTGCATGTTTATGCAACCGAGCAAGTTGATAACGAACACAAAGCTTATGATTGTGCCATATAAATGGGCGAGGGTTATACCAGGTAGGCTGCTGAGAGGTGGGAGGGACTTATGAAGAACGGATCTGAGGAAATGCATACAGACTCAGAATGCATGTTCCAGCCACTGAAAAATTGACCTAGAAAACGAGATCTAGATCTCCGAATCCACTCAATTACTGAGGAAACCGCTCATCCTAAGGGTAAAGGGGCTAAAAACGGTTCTGGGTTTTCAACCATTCGAGCTAATTCAAAACCATTTGCCTAGAATCACTCACGCAAAAACGTGACTCTGGGAGAAAATTCGGGGCAAACTTCTCTGGCAAAATGAAACCACAACTGACTCTGAACACCTTGGAGGTTTTTATTCCCCCTTCGGTAGCCAGGAGATAACACACAATGATCCAGGCTAAGGGACAAGGGTTTGAATAGATTAGGCAAAGAGATTCTCCCAAAAATCCACAGAGGTAACCCTGGAAAGGAGGCAAGCATCAATGCAAAGTGTGTGAGGGTGATAGAGGTTATCTCTATTCATGCCAGTTTACTGTTCTACCCATTAAAGCATATTTCAACCATTAAGCCATGTGCACAAACAAAGAAATTGAATAGATATGTGCCTACCAATGTGCGCATAAATCAATCAATTTGAAAACAAAATCAAATAATCAACCATGTGCTAATGTCTTGTAACAACTCATATAAGTATTTTAGCCAAGGTGCCAAAGAGTCTTCAATATGCCAATAGTTATAAAAACATTAACATGGTGATTATATCAAAAGTCATATGTGAAAGATTTAACCATAACACCTATGCATTGTTGTGAAACCAATGGTTAAGTAGGCCAAATAAGAAACATGTAAATCCAAAGCATCACAAACCTAATGAAACCAAGTCACATAATCAATCAAAAAATGTCCAATGAGTACAGATCGAAAGATTTTCCAGCTGGGTAATGACAAGTGAAATGTAAGCGCAAAGGGCATATCAATCAGAAGGATGACAATGGTTCAAACAAGGATTCTAATGTGACTTTGAAGGAATAAGTTTTCACACCTACAATCGTGAAAACAAAACGCAGATAGGCATGCGAAAAAGCGCAAAGAATAAAAGCGTCGTTCATTTGAAAATTGCGACGAAAAAATCAATGTTTGTGAAACATTGGTGTAGGCATCTTACGAGACAATGAGAAATGTGAATTGACTGCCAACACCGGGCCAAATTGTTGTTAGACAGTTTAACCAACCAGATTACCAAATATCGGATGCAGAGGGAAAGTGGGAAGGCCGCTTCATTTTTTATGTCTTCCTACATCATGGATGTTGTTTGTTTTATGATGCCTTTCCCTCTAATGAGATGGAGTTGGACTCCAACTGAGGATGAGCCTATGCATGTCTACCACTCAAAACTTTGGGAAGATAAGGCCACCGAATTCATATACAAAATTTTCAATTGGGTAATGGTACCAATGCATGTCTCCATCTTCGACGACCCACCACCCAAAATTTCAGATAGCATCACCACCAACTTGAGCAACGTGGTCGACTGGTATGTAGAAGCAGAATTTCCATACATTAGGGTTTTCGACACCTCTGTTCCCCCCTACGCTCTACCATTATTCATACCAGATAGGCTGGTTTGTCGTGAAATCGCTAGGCAATCTGTGATTGGTGGAATAAGCAAAGAGCTTAAAGGATTTTCGAAGAAGGTATGGCCACCCTTCCCCATTCATTTGAATACATATTCTTTATTAGATTTCCGACACGTAAAAGCCGAGGCAACGACTTTGGAGGATATTAAATTGGTCCACATTGAGTTCAAGAAGCAGGACCCACACATGATCGTGGGTAATCACATGGTGAGTTATGGCCTTAAAAGGTATGAACATGAGGATTCACCTCATGACGACATCTTCTGAGGGGCGAGATCCTATTTCAAGTTCCTAAGTCGGATTCAAACCCTGTCGCCCGAGGAGATTGTTGATTTCTTCAAATTTCAGGAACACCGGCGGAGCTGCCTTCCCCCAGTCTTACAGGGTAAGAACCCGCCGACTGCAGATGTACAACAAATGGAAGCCAAGGGCTACAAGTATTCAGGACCTGACCAAGAGGAACACTAGGAAAAGAAGAAGAAAACTAGGGGCCTGAAACAGGAAGCCGAAATCCCCAACCCTCCAAGCAAGCCAACCTCGGTTGTTACCCTGGGGAAATCATCCAAGTAGATCAACAGCCCCATTGTTTCTATTACTCCCCTACAGTCCACAAAGGGGATCCCAAATGAAGGATGGATTTTCGGTGAAGAACTAATGCCCATAATTGTGGAAGAGTTTCCTCTGAATGAATTTTTCTTCGATAAGAAGAGAAAGGCCATTGTGAAACAAGAACTTTATCAAGAAGAAGGCATGGTAGCCAAGAAATTTAAAATCCTTGCTGATGGGAGAGCCATGAAAAAATAGGAATTTGCAACTCAAATAGCAGGGACGTTGGGGGCTTTTGCTACAACCAACCAATATTCTGTCAAGTCCCTAAAAGAACAGTTGAAGCAGAAAAACCACTTGATCAAAACTTTGGAGGCTAAGCTGGCTACAGTAGAGGCAGCTTCCAGAGATCAGGTGAACATTGGTCTAGAGCAAGCTAGAGCAGTTGATCAAAAGGAAATCAAACGACTCAAATTCGATCTCGAACAAACACAGCAGGTGACCCAGACCAACCAATCACAGATATACAACAAGAGGAATTGATAGGGAAAATACAGGCCAAATTAAATTTCGCCAAAAGCCAGGTGATAGATATCGGGATATTCCAATCCCAAGCCATAGAAATTCAAAAAAGAGTGTCAACAACTCAACAAGATTTACTTGCTAAAGTTGAGACCATTCAAAACCTTTGCCAAATCATTGATCAAGTGCTGGAAGACATCTCCTTGAGAGAAAAAGAAGCTGGGGAAGCTTGGGTCATTTTCCAAGAGGCTGTTATAGCCACAACAAAAAAGGAAATGTGTTGTAGTTCCAATCTCTCCATCCCAGAGCAGACCAGAGGTAACATCTTACTGAAGGCATGGTAATGAAATATATCAGAGAGCAGAGAGTGAGCTAAAGAGGTAAGAAACGTTTGTGAAGAAACTCTCGGGGTGATAAATGAAAGTTTGTTGGGTCTTGATAGTGAAAGCGGCACCGGGACACTGGGCCATGTGGATATAGCCAAGCACCTACTCAACATCAAGGAGAATGAGGAAAGAGAGCAGGCTGAAATAACACAGGTAACCCAGACAGATATAGTCCAAGTGGATAAGTGTCTAATAAAGCTAAGTGTACTGTTATTTTCTATCACCACTGAAGACCGACAAGTAGGAGGAAGGTTTCCACAGTTAGTGAAGGATTGTTACACCTTCGAGGAAAACAACCAAGCAGAACCTTCCAGGTTGATAACCTAGTTGGTGGAGAGGTGCATCACTTGCACACAACAGGTGAAGGGGTAGTATTTGGTTACCAAATAATGACATGTGTCTTCCTGTTCTATTTTTAGAACCCAAAGTTTAAAGAAATTAAGGTTCTCCATCCGCCCGAAAGAGGACAAAGACAAAGAATTAAAACGCATAAATCTCCTTTTTGTAACCGAAAAAACTCCTGGAACGATTGAGATTATAACATGTAGAAGTTTGTATAAATATGAAATTAGAAGAAAGAAAAGTGGCTGGAGATTTTTGGTTGATTGTAATAGAGACTCTCTCCTTTTGAAAAATAATACAAAGTAATCCGAAGACTCCTGATTCCATTAAGATTGTGTTATGAGTTTGTTTCCTCTGTGATTTCATATTCAATTTTAGTTCGCATATATATGTTTGATGAATGTTTCACTACAATTTAGTAAAACCTCTACTGTGGTGATCAATTCTTAGTCGTTTATATTGTTTACAGATTTTTCTTTGTATCGGCTATTAGCAGGTACAAGACATATGAACTCTTTAGATATTCATATTTTATGATTCATCAGACTTCTTCTTATCTTTTTCTTCTTCTGTTTACACAGTGAGATTCTCCCTTGATAGGAGCCTCGCATTATAGACAACTTAATGTTTTTCTCACATTTCACACACCATTTATTTAAAATATAACTCAGTTATGGGAAAAGGCCTTTAGTTTGCACTTTATCTTCAATATCATATTCAAAAGTTCTCTTTTATACGATCAAATTGATACAACATCAAAAACCTCGAACTCTCCTTTAATTTTTCTATTTGTCTATGACTGTCCCCGTTGCAAGACACCCTAATATTCAACCCAGCTTGTCGGACCAAACCCATATCTCTTTGAACCTTTTCGATACCATACTTAAAACAACCACCACCCAGGTATAACTTGAACGTTCATGGTCCACGATTGAATGGGATATAAGCATCCAGGAACAGTTGAAAGTGAGACAACAACAACCTAGAAATCAACCTTAGCTTCCTTTCCCGAAGGTTGATTCTTCCCCCTTTTTTTTTATCCTTTACTCACTTTCGGATACCTAGACATTGTACTTTCTAAGCCTTAAGTACAGAATCTGGAACAACACAATATGATCCCAATAATACAATGTTGGACTACACAAAGGCTTACAATATGATCTCTCAATTCTATACAAGATTTTCGACTCTCTTTTGTGCATAAAATTTATTTGTAGAACCGAATATCAATAAGAAGGCCCAAATTTTGGTCATGAAATCCCCGAAATTGAATGTAGGGTTTCACATTTTATTCTTTGAAAAAAAAAAACATCTCAAAATTACCCGTGAATCCAAAAATAAGAGCAAGTCGAAACATAAAGGCAAGTTGAAACCTACATTTCAAACCCCTTTTAAATGATAAAACTATAACCCCATTAACTGTGAGCAGACTTAAACCCATACCAAATAGAGCCATAACAAATCAAAACCATTTCTAAACTCATCCACATTCCCCAAAGATTTGTTACAACCAAACCAAACTTTCATTACACAATGTGCCCAAGAAGATCGTTTGCAATTTCCTATAGAAGTTGTTCGAAATTATAACTCTTATAGTGAAGACCATATGTTTTCATTTTATTTATTTTTAATACCAAATGTAAAAAGAAACAAATGGTTCACTATACCAGGATTCAAACAATAATAAACCAATATAAGCAATATGATAATGTGATCAACATTGGTGAGATTTGTTTTCAAACTTCATTCCCAATTCCTCCCCTATTTTTTTTATTATAAAAAATAGACTATATTATAAGCTTGCCATGAAAAAACCTAGGTCATAAATATCATTAGTATTGAAGACCCAGTTTTAGTTTTATTTATTACTAACCCAAAACATGTAATAACTCATCATTCATATTCCTTTTAATATCTAGGCACAACACATAGTCACACTTAAATATACAAACAACATGCAGACAAAATATAATCAACTTCCAAAATTATTGGAGAAGAGTAAAACATTTGATGCTAGAAGAGTCCAAAGTGTTCATACCTATCAAAGTTGTTTAAATAACCACAAGAGAGACAACCAATGATTTTTATCCAACCACCAGCACAAGATTAAACTCAAAACTCTCGACTAACAACAACAAAGAATTTCTAGGCGAATAATAATGTGAAAAGGTGGTATACCTCAGGAGGGAAAACCAATGGAGAGTATAATATATCTCATTTACTTCACGTCTCTTTGAAAATCATATGGTCGGAACTCACAAATGAACAACTCTTCCATGATAACCATCAACCAATCAAACTTTACATGGTGGAACACATTTAACACCAGCTCAGACTCAAAACTCAAGTCTTGTGCTATAGTATCCATGCATTAAAAACTGTCAAATTGTATTTATAACGTATCCAACAACCATGCTTATACCATATTCATGAAACAAAACAAAATGAAAAGGTTTATTTACCAACGATGCTAACGATACTACCAAGTATCATATCATGTGATATCCCTATCATATTTGAACCTTACCATAAGTCGAGTCGTATGCAATAGCTTTGTATAGTATTGAACCTTTATATGATAACCAATGTTTCTATATGATAAATGTGCATAAAGTGAAACTTAACCATGCCCTTTAATATGCCACAATATTAACACAATAATAAAGTTTTATGCCCATAATATTGCAACCAACATAACACTTGTGTGATGGAATTTTGTTTTATTTTGATATGGCGACAATTTTCTTAGTGCAATGAAACATGTAACGAAATCATTTATTCAAAAAACTCTAGGAAGCAATTATGTAACACTTCCATTCAATTGTTTTGTGAATTGCGAGAATTTTTAAGAAGAGAAATCAACTTAGCATTCTTCTCTTTAAGGGGTCCCACCTACTAGTTATATAGTATAATAGATAAAATAAATATAGTGTGTGCATTGAAAATCTTTGTAGGAAGAATTCAATTGCCCTTTTTTGCATCAACGACTGGTGATTCCATAGGGAAATTCTCTAACATTAGATTAGAACTCATGGACTTTGGTTTTGATGAAACCATCAGGGTTAAACAATGCGGTAATTGATAACAACCCAAGAAATAGTAGAAACAGATCAATACTCTCTATATGTAATATTATACCACAGGGGGAATAATAATGGAAGTTAAAATGATATATGCAGTGGGAATTCATGGAATAATTCTTCAAAAATGATACGTATGAGGGGGTTTGGTCATGTTGATATAAAAAACATATAGATAGTAATATCACTTGGGCAGAAAATTTTCACTGAAGATTCAACTTTGCTGCAAAAAAGATTTAAAAATCTTATGATTTTCTCTTATTAAAAAACTGCATGGAGGGAATAAAGGTAAAGGAGAATGGGGAGAGAGTCATAACTGTCAAGTTTATAGAAAATAATATAATTAAAGGTACATGATATTATTTCATACAACATTTAAAATAAAAGAGAATCATAATATTGATGTTGTGTGTTTTATTATTTCATAACTGATCAACAACATTTGCAAACAAATGATCTTTTTAGCAACTTGATTGATCCAGCTAACTCGTACTCAATGAAAAATGACAAACTAGAAAATAACACAACAGAACAAAACAACACATTCAAGAGTAAGTATAAAAAAAATGAAATAAATATATACAAGAAGCATTGAACATAAACTAAATAAATGCAAAACAAACATGATCTAATCTATCCTTTCAGAATTTTTTTTTGTCTTATTTTTTTAAATATTTTTTTATTTATGTACATGGGAAAAGAAGAGCATCAAATTGGGACTCAAGTAGGATTACACTTAGCATGAAGGAACACATCATCTAATTTACATGCATGGATCACGAAAATAATATTTTATGAAAGGAAAGCACACCGACATGCCAACCGATGGATGCATAAGGCAATGAAAAATAGCCTATAAAAACCCAAAAGTAATGACCAACATCTTCCAAGACGTTCCAACCAACACAATGACTTTCTCATTTTACATTGAATGTATAAATTGGATAAAGGACTTCATATTTATGATTCAAGGCTTGAATATTGAAGATACGGTCAATGCCCTAATCAAACATGTCATATTTTTTAATCTTCTCATCAGAAAAAGGGTCATGATAATGCAAATAATATTCATATAAAGGATTCAAAAACATACAAATACCTTTGAAATAATCATCAACATTGAAATAAAATGTGCACATGTCAATAGGGATATCAATGTCAAGATGATCGACTTCTCTTGATGATTGAAATAATGGATTTGAAAAATAATTATATAGTTCAAGATCTTGATCAACTTCATAATGATATTCAAAAGAAAACTCATCTGGCATATTAATAGAATGAAAAGAGTCCACATCAATTAGATTCGACCATTCACTAATTACATCATCACAATGGACTTTATCATAAAGGGGACTATAAAGGTCAATAACGTCTTCCTTGTATGAGTATGAATGAAAATTTTGAGACACACAATGATCTTCTGGTGTGATTTTCACATTAGATTCAATAATGATAAAATTTGGGATGGATAAAATGCTTTGATTGGTCAAATCATCATCAAAACAATGAGCTGGGATTTTTGTATCATATCCATTATCAAGGCATCAATTTTCGACTTGGATTTATTTATTGACACATTCGTTTGGCCAAACAATATTTTCAGTTGGACATGTATTGGAAAAAAGATCTTCTACCTTGTCCTCAAAACAAAAATCACATGAAGATACATCATCTCCTGAATCCTCTTTCTCACTTCCTATGGAATGATCCTGAGGAAGAAGGATATCAGGCGCAATGTTATGTAATTCAATATTATTTTCTTCACATGATTTGTCTTCAAAGACTATTTCATCAAATAAAATATGATCTTTCTAAAAATGGATTTTGAAAAGAGTATCATCACAAGGAAAGACATCAAATAAGGTTTCATGATTAGGGATAACATGATCATATTCAAATGAGCAAGACTCATTACAAACCCCTAAATTTCTTCATAAAATATCATGAGATACAAAATTATTTTCTTAACCATTCAAGAAGAGGTAAGGGTTTGCATGGTAAGCTTGCTTGGATTCTATGAAAAATATACAAGTTGATTGCGCATGAGGACTGCTATCACAAAATTTGTACTTGCCCAAAATCCCAAGGTAAGTGGATATAGAATTGGAGTAACTAGGAATAACCTATCATTGCCACCTTAATAGGACATCCCTTTCTATTTAGGAGTATGTCAAGAATACCACAGGGTAGATGTCCCTAGTGACCTAGGGGGTTTGAGAAGGCTAAGGCAAGTAATCACAAGGAAATCCTCCCCCTCTCACATATCACTCAAATAAAAGGTTTCTTTTCTGTCTTAAACGATGAAGCAAATGGATAATATTGTGTACCTTCCCAGAACAAGACAACAAGGAAAACATGGCACTTTCCAAGTACAAAATGATTGTTATTACTTCATAAGGAAATAAATATTCACAAAGTAATCTATATGATATGAATTTGCAGCAATGAAATAGTTTATAACAACAATTAATATTTTATAACAACCACAATATTTATGCCTTGAAATTGCTTGAAAAAGACAAGAAAACGTGACTTTGACTAGACAAATTGATAATGAATTGTCACAAGAAAAGTTAACAATGTTTAGATAGATTTTAATGTCACTTTTGTAGATAATTTGCTGCAGTTAGATGGCTGCAGAAATATTTTGCAACAACAGAAAATTCAAATGGTCAAAGTGCAAGAAATCACCATACAATGTTAGCACTTACCCAATAGATGGACTAACAATTATCACAATTGAGTTTTGAATGGTTTTAGTGCAAGTTATGTAAGTAAATGATCAAACCAATGCATGTTTGTATGGATGTAGAATGCTTTTTCTAAAACAACAAGTTAGCTTTGGAGTTAGTCTAATTTAGGGTTAAAAAATGTTAGTAAAGTATTCAAGGATAAGAGTATAAGTGTTTGTTTGATCAATCAACACTTGTAGATGGTAGTCTAGTGCCTTTCTAGGGTAAATGGAGTCACTAATGGAAGCATACAATTTTAGAGGAAATATATCAATGATAACAATATGTCAAAGGGATGGAGAGGATAAGAAAGGTGTTGGTATACCAAGGCCTAAAAAATCCACTGCCAAGAGATAATTGCTAGGAAGTAACAATGGTTAGGCCCTTGCAATTTCTCCTTACCTTGAAAAAATTGTAATAAAATATGAAATTGAGCATGAAGTAAGGTTACTAGAGTGATACAGTAGTAGGGCTCTAGTATCTACTTCAAGTTAGGTTCCTTTCAAGAAATTTTAGCACATGGAAGATTATAGGGAAAAAGATAACAACATATGTCTTTCCCCTAGGGTTTCAAGCAAGGAATTTCATAATCTTAGACATGAAACAAGTAAAATTAACCATAATCATTCATTCAAAATAAATAAATGCATATTTTTCACTTACTTCACCAAGAATAATAAAGAAAATCACCCTAGTTGAAGATCTCCTAGTTGAAGATCCTCCAGATGAAAATTTCCAAAATACACCAATAAATGCCTCCTCCAAGAAGTGCGTACCACTAATTTCAGCCAAGAACCCTTAAGGAAGGAGGAATTTCAGACCCACTCTTAAGTGATGAGTGAATTATGAAAAACTACAAGAGTTTTATTGATCCAGGTGGATATCGGGGGCCACCCACCTTTTCCAAATGGCTCAAAACAGTTTTCTGGCCATTTTGGCAATTTACTATTTTTAGCAGCTTTTCACTTTCGGGGCCATTTTGAGGGCCTAAATGAAGTTATTTCGATATCGAGGTTCTAAATGA
>JASDQU010201944.1:7988-18223 GCA_032191745.1 Picea mariana | reverse complement strand
TGTTGAAGAAAGAAAGAGTCTATTTTCTCATACCATGACCTAGATGCTTGTTTTAGCCCATACAATGCTTTCTTTAATTTACACACTAAATGTTCTTGCCCATGTTTCACAAACCTCTCTAGTTGAGTAAGGTAAACCTCCTCCTTTAACTCACCATTCAAAAAAACAGCTTTAACATCTAATTGGTGTAGCTTCCAATGGTACTTTGTAACTAATGCAATTAACAATTTGATAGTATTTAATTTATCTACTGGTGAAAATGTTTCAACACAATCAATACCCTCTCTCTGTGAGTACCCTTTTACCACCAATATGGTTTTATATTTATCTATACTAGCATCAACTTTGAATTTGGGTTTGTATATCAATTTACATCTTATGGGATTTTTATCTTTAGGAAATTCAGTCATTTCCCATGTTTTGTTTTTCATTATAGAGTCATATTCTTCCCCCATTGCTTTTCTCCATTCTTCATGTTCGTTAGCTTCATTAAAACTCATGGGTTCTATGAAATTTGAAATATTACTCATCAGGGCATAATATTTATATTTTCCAGGTGGACAAACCTGTCATGAAGATCTTCTCAATTGGCTAATGACTTCTTCTCCGTTTTGTGAAGATCATTCTTCACTGCTGGATGTATCCATGTCACTGGGTGCCTTTTCCTGTTGTTATTGTTGCTATTTCTGCTCTTCGACTTATTCTTTGACCTCTTCATCTTCAAGTAGACCATGCCATCCCTCATGACTGTTGCTTTCATTGATTCCTTTAGTCTTCTCATAAAAAATCACATCTCTACTTGCAAACACTTTGTGAGTAGATGGATCAAACAATTTATATGCTTTAAATTATGAACAGTTGATCCAGGTGGATATCGATGGCCACCCACCTTTTCCATCTGGCTCAAAACAACTTTCTAGCAATTTTGATGATTTACTATTTTTAGCAGTTTTCGGGTCGTGAACTTCCGGAGCCGTTTTGAGGCCCTAAACGATGTTTTTTGGGGTATGTTGCGGTTGCAAAATTTCATCACGAAATTTTGTGCAACTGTTGTAGTCCTCAGATAGATCTTTTCAATGGGCTATCATATGCCTAAAATGAAGATTGTATGCAAAAGTTACAACCTCAGGAAGTTGACGTACCGACTTACCCAAATGAGGCCCACATGACTTTTTGCGCTTCATCTCCTAGGATTAGGTTTTTGGATGTTTAGGGTTTTTGAAACTCCTGTTTATTGTAAAAAGGCCTTGAGAGCCTGATTGTAATCATCTTCTTGCGAATGCGTGCAACCGTCAGATTCTCTTCTCAGAGATAAGTCGCCACCATTCCAGCAAGCTTGTTTTCCGTTGCATTTTATAGTTTCAGCTTATTTCCTTATTGAATAGAAAACCATTTTTATTGTATCTTTGTTATTCTGTGTTAAGAATCTAGTAATAATCTGTAGTCATTTCATTCTGCTCATAAAATCCGGATCAGTGGTATCAGAGTGGTCTACTCCTTGTCATCTTAATGCATGTCCCCAATGAGGTCGGAGTACAAAGAGTTGGGTCTTGAGCTTGTTTCTCTTGAGGACAAAAGCTCTCGCACACCCAAGTGAACTCTCATGGAAGGAGAAAAGAAAGACGACGGGACAGGAGATCCTTTCAAACTGTTGATTGAGGAAGCCCTCATGCAACAGAGGAACGAGATGATGGATAATTTCGCGCAAATCCTTCGACGACTACTAACGGGCGACACATCTTCTTCGAGTGGAGGCACCGCCCCCCTTCAAGGTACAAATAAACTTCGATATTCCTATATTTGAAGGTCAAATAGACATAGATGTTGTAGACAAGTGGTTGAATCTACTAAAAGGGTATTTTTTTGTCCATAACTTTTCAAATAGAGAAAAGATTACTTTTGCGCTCCTCAAAGCCGTTCCCCATGTCAAAGATTGGTGGGAAACTTTCTGTGAGCAAAAGGAAATAGAGGAAACCTCATTATTTACAGTCACGACCACCTAGGAATCCTTCAGGGATGCTATTAAGGAACAATACTACCCAATCGGAAGTTATGACGACTTGTATACCAAATGGACCACACTGCAGCAAGAAAGAGACCAAGCAGTGCCAGATTTCAGAAATATCTTCCATACCTTGCGCACCAAGCTGGGTATCAAAGATTCGGAGAGACATCTGGTGCTCAAGTATCGCAGTGCTCTGCATAGATACATTTAGACCGAAATGGAATTTCTGGACATCTTATCCTTAGGCGTGGCCTACCGATATGTCGTCAAAATTGAGCAGAAGCTCAAACAAAGGACACGACAATCTGGGCCGGGGAACCCCTCACAACAAAATCCAAGAAAGGGTGGCTCCAACCCATAGAAAAAAGGACACAGTAAAGATGGACAGTATCAAGACAATCAGTCCAAGCCACAAGCAAAGAAGGACACCAGAAAGACAAAGAAAGATACCGGGAAGTGGTGTGACTTCCATAAGATCCCTTGGCATAACACTGCCGACTGCTGCTCAAAGTAGACACTGGTGGCCAAAGTGAAAGACGTTGAATCAGATGTGGGTTCTGACTCTGAATCAGAACTAGAAAGGGGAAGATGGATCATTGATGCAGAACCCAGTGCCACTGTTGCTACCACCAAGCTCCAGCATGGTGAACTAGATGAGCCAGAAGAAGGAGAGCGCTTGTTCCATTCACAGATGTGGGTAAAAGGCACCCTATTGCACTTCATCGTTGATAGTGGTAGCCATAAGAACCTCATCTCAATAGAGGTCGTCAAGAGATTGGCCTTGCCGACAACGCCGCACCCACAACCCTACACCATTGGATGGCTCCACCAAGGAAGTGATCTCCGCATCAGCCAACAGTGCCGATTGTTGTACAACATCAAGCCCTTCAAAGATGAGGTATTGNCAGGAAGGTCATATCTCAGACGGGGAAGTTTGTCTTCTTCATGATTCGCTCTCAGAATGAGAGAAAAATCATAGCCACATCTAGGGTCTCTGCGTCCGACCTCTCCACACAGTAGAAGCAAGTAGATAAGGTCGTGGAATAATACTCAGATATCTTCTCCTCACCTATTGGGGTACCTTTGCACTGCCAGGTCAAGCACCCCATCGATCTGACCCCTGACACATCGTTGCCCAATGGGCCAGTCTATCGCCGCTCTCTGTTAGAGAATTAGGAGATCAAGCGACATATCTAAGAATTGCTCCACAAGGGGTACATTCGTCCCATATCATCACCTTGCGGGAGCCCAATCGTGTTGGTACAGAAGAAAGATGGAACCTGGCGACTTTGCATTGATTACCGGGCTCTGAATAAAATCACAGTTAGAAATCGGTACTCGATTCCTTGAATCGACGACCTCCTTGATCAACTCATGGGGGCCAAATACTTCAGTAAGATTGATCTAAAGTCTAGCTACCACCAGGTCTCGATAGAACAGACAGATGTATGGAAGACCGTCTTCAAGTCAAACGAAGGCCTTTTTGAATGGTTGGTCATTCCCTTTGGTCTGACAAATGCTCCAACCACTTTCATGAGGATAATGGATGATATACTGTGACCATTCACCAATACTTTTGTAGTGGTGTATCTAGATGACATTCTCATTTACAATAAGACTTGGGCCGAACACTTGCAACATATTCAACAGGTTCTGCACACCCTGCGGTAGTACAAGCTATATGCCAACTTGGAAAAATGCTCCTTCGGCATGGACATGGTCCATTACCTAGGCTACATCACTGATCAACATGGCGTACATGTGGATCTAGCCAAGATCCAAGTCATCTGTGACTGGCTAGCCCCAACCACACTCACTGAGCTTCGAAGCTTCTTGGGCCTTGCCAATTTCTACCGCAGTTTTGTGTTGGGATTCTCCCATATTTCATGGGCCCTCAGCCAAATAGCCAGGGATGGTGGTAAGGAGAAATTTGCGTGGGGTCGGCCCCAACAACAAGCGTTCGATGATTTGAAGCAGTGCTTGTGCTCAGCTCCAGTACTTTCACTACCAGACCTGCAACAGGCCTTTGAGATTGAGACTGATGCTTCAGACTATGTTGTGCATGTCGTTCTCATGCAACACGACCACCCCATGGCCTATCATAGTGAGACACTATCAGATGTTGTCCATAAGTACCCTACTTATGTAACACCCTGTTTCCCCCAGTCTGTAAATATAACTTTATTGAACAGAAACTATGGAAAACTCAAATTGTGAATGTTTAATTTGGTGGACCTTTGTATAAAGGCCCATGAATGTAAATCCTGTTATTTTTTTGGATAATGGAAACATGTTGCATGACTACTAAGAGAGGGGATGTGCTAAGAAAGAAAGGCCATGATTGATAATGAAAAAGGTGGTGGAGGGAACCTAGAACGGTTGCGATAACCTCCACCAAACTAGTATCATACTAGAGTTAATGTTGCTCAAGATTAGAAAAACCCTCTACCCAAAATTGAATTTTCATCAGGATGGTAGGTGGGAAGGGCCTCCTCAAGAGTTAATGAGGGATGGGGCAGACTACCCATCAGATGGCTTCCAGACCTAGCCACGAACGGGGGGATTCTAGCCACACATAACCTTGTCAGGGTAGGCAAGAAAGGAAGCATGGTGGACAGAGGGAGAAGCTGGGCGAAGAGTGCAGGGACGAGAGAAGAAACTCTTGGGTCCGAGGAAGGATTGAAAGGCGAAACATTGAGTTCTGATCATAGGGGATAGAGACAGAGCCAGTAGAAGGAGAGTAACCTTCATCCTAATCTATTCCTGTATTGGGAGAAGTAGAGTAACCTTCGTCCCTAACTTCCATTGAGCTGGAAGTAAGAGATTTAATCTCAAAGCATTGTGGTCTAAGCTCGGGGGTGGCCAGTGATAAATCCGTTGGGAATGAATGAGCCTATGGTTGGTTGGAAATGAGTACCCCTCTCAGTAGTCGCGTCACGCTTGGTGTTTCTGATAAGTGTTTTATGTCTTGTATTTTGGATTGAATATCATGGATGCATGCTCATGTTTATACACTCATAAATGGTTTCTATATAGAAGTGACTACCTTGTGTTTTGATTGGAAATAATGGATGCATGATTATACTTACATGTCCATAATCAGTTTATGTATAGAATGAATAAGTTCAGAATAAGAGTCTGTTCCCTTGAGAGTCGTTCCATCTACTTGTTTTCGCGTTATGTTCTAGTTTAATTTCTCGAAGGCACCTTCCCTAGGGAGTTTCCTCATATTCCAGAGTCAGAGTGAGTTCCTTGAAATGGATATCATTACAGTAAACCCATGAGTTTACTCTACCCCTATTTCAGGGTTCATAGCTCGGTGAATTAGGAAGGCACTTCATTTAGGTCACTAAGACTAGGGATAATTACCCAATAATCCTCTGAAGGATCATGTGATCCAGGTCTGTAAACCTGGTGCCAAAAGGAGTTATCTCTCGAAATTTTTGGAGTCATGGGAAATTGAAGTCTTGAGAATTTAAATCTCGTCCCCTAAGTTCAGAAGGGATAGCGAATCCAATTAGCAAAAGGGCGGGCCCTCTCGTTTGCTAGATGAACGGATGAGATCCGTTTTAGGAGTATCCCAGACCCATCAGGACCCGTAGATCTAGAGGAGAAGCGTAGATGTTAACGCCTCGACTCCCTCAGTCTTTGCAAATAGCGATGGAACTAGGGCCATCGATCTAAGTTAGATCTGAACTATTGGTTCTTTTCATGAAATCGGGGATCGCGAGTTGGGAGAACAAGGTTCTGCCTTGGGTCTCAAATCCCCGATGAGTTGGAAGCTGATTGAATCCTAACCATCCATTGTGGAGGACACGTGGCAGAGATCCAGGATCCACCGAGGTTTGGTCACTGGGGAAACGGGAGTGAAGACCCCGCCAGAACCCTGAAAGGTAGAATGTCGGGATTTGATTTGGGTCATTGATCAAGTTGAAGATCTGGACCGTAGATGGGTCATCGAATATTCAGGAACTGAGAGTATGGAGGAAATGACTACCTGGAAATCCCGATACGTGGGATCCCGACATAATCAAGACTATTGATCGAGGAAGGGTCTGGGCTGTCAGATCCGAAGCATCGAAATTTCAGGAATCAAGAGTCGGGAGAACAGAGGTGATTCGCATTGGGAATTCCCGATATGCGAAATCCCGACACACTCGGAAGGTCTAGCCCCAGGACATAGCCAGAGGTTATATGGTGGAAGTAAAGGGAGGAACTAGCCTGAGCTAAGCCCCTATCATAGGTTTGGAACTTAAGAGTTTGAAGAACAAGGGGTCGACTTCTTCAAATCACCATTCCACGAAACGGGACGCACCTTCGGGCTTAGCCAGTGGTCACAGGTGGTGGTCACACGAAGAAAGGATATGAGAAGAGATGAGGGCTCGTTAAGCCCCTTTCGGAGTTCGGGAGTTGGAGAGTCAGGAATGGTTCATACGTCGAAGTCCCGAGGTCACGAAACGCAATGAGCTCCGGTAGCACCATTTGGCATTAGCACGTGGTCACAAAGGTGGTCACATGGAGTAGGGAAAAAGGGGAGCCAAAGAGCTCGTTAACCCCATTTTGGGTTTTGGCATTTCAAAGGACAGGGAGCCGAGGAGATTTTGCACAAAGGAATCCCGAAACGCGACAGCCGAAAGCGCCATTTGGTAAGGCCTGTGGTCATAACCAACAATCACATGGAGGAGGATAAGGGAAGAGCTAGCCTGCTCTAGGCCTAGTAGGAATTCAGGGATTCTGTCCCTCGAAAAAAGGGTGAAATTTCTATTTTTCCATAGTGGGTGTGTGACAACTTACGACAAAGAAATGTACTCCATTGTGCAAGCCTGCTGCCAGTGGAGACATTGCATTCTTGGGAGGGAGACAATCATCCACACTAATCATAAGCCACTGCAGTTCATGCAGACACAAGGAAAATTGTAGAATGACCGCCATCAAAAGTGGTCCACATACTTGCAACAATTCCACCTCAACATCAAGTATAAAACCATAAGCACCAACCGCGTTACTGATTGCCTCAACAGGCCACTAGTCGTGGCACTCACCACAGTGCTAGACTCTTACAGCCATGAGACCTCTGGATGGCCCCAACTCTATGAGACAGACTCGGACTTCGCCACCACCTACCAAATATTGGGTGCAAAGGCAGTGGTTGATAATTTCCATCTTCAGGATGGGTTGTTGTGTCATCTGAGCCATATTTGTGTTCCATCAAAAAAGCGAGCGAAGCTGATCTGGGAAGCCCACTACAGTCGGGTGGTAGGACACTTCAACATCAAAAATATAGTGGCGATGCTACAAAAACATTTCTACTAGCTGAAACTTCGACAGGAGGTCAACAAGTATATCAGGTTTTGCACTACCTGTGTTATTTCAAAACCAACCACTAAGAAACAGGGCTTGTACAGCCCTCTTCCGACTCTTGAAAAGCCATGGGAATCCATCTCAATGGACTACATGTCGGGCCTCCCATCCACCAACCGGGGAAATGACTTTGTTTTTGTGATTGTTGATCGCTTTTCTAAGATGGCGATTCTGGTTGCCTGTAAGAAGAAAATCACATCATAAGCCACTGCCAAGCTCTTATTTGAATGAGTCTGGGTACATTTTGGAATCCCACAAACCATTGTCTCAGATCGAGATAGTCGATTTCTTATCACATTATGGTCGAGCCTCTGGTCACTGCTGGACACCAAGCTCACCAAATCCACAGCCTTCCACCCCCAGAAAGATGGCCAAACCGAGGTCGTAAATCGAATGATCGTGCATATCCTGCGCATGTATAATTCCAAGAACCCTCGCACATGGGATGAGAGTCTTCCCTATGTCCAACATAGCTACAACCGAGCCCTGCATAGCTCAACCAACCACAACCCCTTTCAAGTGGGGTTGGGATTCCAACCATTGGGTCCCATAGATGTTGCACTTCCCCTTGCGATCACCTCGACCGAGTCCTATCCTGCTCCAACTAAGGTTGAAAAAGCCACCCGGTTCATTGAGAGGATCCAACACATCCACCAACAGGTTCAAGATATCCTACAAAAGTCCAATGACAAGTACAAGCAGCGCCATGATCAACATCGGGTTCCACAAAAGTTTCAGGAGGGCGACAAAGTTTGGTTGCACTTGCAGAAAGAACGCCTTACAAGACCCCATCGGAAGCTTCACCCACTCTGTTATGGGTTGTAAACCATCACCAAGGCCGTGGGGAATAATTCTTTTGAGCTCAACATTCCTCCTTTCCTTGGCCTGCACCCAGTGTTCAACGTGGACCTCCTTCGGTCTTATTTCCCACCATTATCGGACATCTCAGACGTAGAAAAATAGATGACACCAACAGAGATCAACCCCATCTGCATACAATAGGAATCCAGTGATCAGATTGTGGACACACAGATCAAGGGCACTTGACAACAAAGGATCTAGCTTTATTGAGTCGTCAAACCATGGCAGCTCCTGCACCAAGGCAAGTGGCTCACCTGGGGCCAAATTCAACAGAAATTTCCTCATCTGATGGGGGAAATCAATGCAATGGAGACCAATTCTTCCTAAGGAGGGAGGATTGATCCCGATGGATATCGGTGGCCACCCACCTTTTCCAGCTGGCTCAAAACAACTTTCTAGCAATTTTGATAATTTACTATTTTTAGCAGTTTTCGGGTCCTGAACTTCCAGAGTCGTTTTGAGGCCCTAAATGATGTTTTTTGGGGTATGTTTCGGTCCTCCGATAGATCTTTCCAATGGGACATCGTATGCCTAAAATGGAGATTGTACGTAAAAGTTACGACCCCGGGAAGTTGATGTACCGACTTACCCAAACAGGGCCCACATGACTTTTAGTGCTTCATCTCCTAGAGTTAGGTTTTTGGATGTTTAGGGTTTTTGAAACTCCTGTTTATTGTAAAAATGCCTTGAGAGCTTGATTGTAATCATCTTCTTGCGAATGAGCATAGTCGTCGCATCTCTTCTCAGAGATAAGCCGCCAACATTCCAACAAGCTTGTTTTCCGCTGCATTTTATAGTTTCAGCTTATTTCCTTATTGAATAGAAAACCAATTTTATTGTATCTCTGTTATTCTGTGTTCAGCATCCGGTAATAATTTATAGTCATTTCATTTTTCTCATAAAATCCGGATCAACAGTACCCTATAAAAAATACATTTGATGGATTTCGCATCAAGTTTCTTCCTATTCTCCTTTGGATTATGTGCAAAATACTTACACCCAAATATCCTCAAATTATTAACTATTGGTTTGGAATCATACAAGGCTTCGAAAGGAGTGATATTATCAAGATACCTTGTTGGAATTCTATTCTTTAAATAAACTTTAGTACTAATGGCTTCATCCCAAAAATCATTTGAGAGATTCTTACATTTCATCATATTGCGTGCACACTCCACCATAGTTTCGTTTTGCCTTTCAACAACTCCATTCTGCTGTGGAGCGTGGGGTACTATAAAATTTTGTACTATTCCATGATCTTTTCAGTACTTGATGAAGTTCCCAAATCTATACTCCCCCCCTTGATCTGAGCAAAGGATTTTGATGGTTTTTCATGTTTGCTTCTTCACCATGTTTTTGAATTCCTTAAAGTACTCAAAAACATCACTTTTTCTTCTAAGGAAATAAACCCATGTGTATCTTGTTCAATCATCAATAAATAGCAGAAAGTAAGAAGCACCTCCTAAGGACCTTATATGCATAGGTCCACAAACATTGGTGTGAAAAAGTTCTAACACATCTCTCTTTCTCCTATTAGAATTAGAGGGGAATTCATCTCTGTGCATCTTTCCTAATGCACAATATTCACAAGCAACATACTCATTCTTGAACATAGGGAGTCCTTCAACCATATTTTGTTTTTGTAATAACAAAAAATCATGATGATTAATGTGACCATACCTCTGATGCCAAAGAATTTATGTTGGCATGGTTGCATAAATCAATGCTTGATGATCCTTGCTGGTAACATCAAGTTTGTATAACCCTCCTGCCTTGACTCCCATAGCAATAGTTCTGTAATGTTCCAACAGGTCCTTCACTGTGCAATAAGTCTTGAAGAATTCAACCTTTAGGTTCTGATCTATAATGGGGGACATAGAGATCAAGTTTTTATTTATCTCTGGCACATATACAACATTGCGAATGTGTCAAATAGTACCATTCGACAATGTTACGGGAATATCTTTGTGTCCCTTGATCTGATGAGCACGATCATCTCCAAGATAAA
>JASDQU010201938.1:4186-18996 GCA_032191745.1 Picea mariana | reverse complement strand
CATATGTTTTGAGGTTATACTTATGTTTGTACTGGAAGGAGAGTTGAAGAGTCCTATACATGCATTTGTTTTTATGTATGTGTAAGCAGTGAACCTGGTGATGGTTCATCATGAGTGATTCATGATTGTGACATGACAGTGTATCATGTTTGTTGACTTGTCAGTTTGGGAAGGTTGATGTTTCAATGAGTCTCGACTGGTAGATGATTTTCTAATGACTATGTTGCGTCGATTGTGTTGTTCGACTTATGTTTAGTCAATGGTGTTTATTGACTTGAAAGTTGATTTTGAAAACTCCATGTGCTTTGATAAAGTACGAGATGCAACAGTTTGTTTGAAGAAAAAAAGATTTTGTTGGCATCATTTTCAATCTTGTATGATTTGCTTTTCAAGATTGATGTTTTCTTGGCTTGTGACAAGATGTCGCAGGGAAGTTTTGCAGCCATTGGAGAGTTGATCTTGTTGACGCCAAAGAGTTCGAAAAAGGAACTTGATTCTCAGTGGGAAGGTTGGCAGTCTTCCAAGCACAGAGAGAGCAGTGGGTCAGCAGCAGCCAGAGAGCAGTGGTTGAAGGACAGAGCTATTTGCAGTGCGAGGCATGTTAGAGTATTCAGGTGAATGTCGAAGAGATTTTGATATAAATTGAAAGATGATTATAATCTTTTGTGGTCCAAAAGCCTTTCAGTGGGAAGGTGTGATCAAAATCTGGACCAGGGGTCAAATTTTAGCCCAAAAATTGACGTTCTCGGAATTGCCTCAAATCGGATGTGAGCATAGACCTCGTCATCACGAACCCAACGCAATTCGTTTCGTCTCAAACGGACGTCGAGAGCGAAAGATATAGCGATCTGTTCAAAAAGTCAAACAGGTAAAAAAAAATGCTGATTGGGCAGTCCGTACAGTCCGTATGGCCACGTGGCAGGGCCATACCATCATGATGACACGGCAGTTGGTTGATGTGGTACATTTTCATTGGTTGGTTGACTGGCAAATACGGTGTTGACACGTGTCCATTTATGAGCAAATGATACGAGGACACGTGGCCCAATCAAAGGGCGCCACGTGTCCCTCGTTTATTGGTTGTTGGGTTTGTGTGTTGGTTTTAAAAAAATTATGGAGCCGACCGGATTTGAACTGGTGACCAACCCACTATGCCAAAATTTTCAAAGACCTCCGCTAACCATTATGCCATGGTTTGTTTCTTGTTAGCATTATGGGAAACATTATATTTGAATTAGCATGTTGTTTTATGCGGAAAAAGGGGGCGGGCCGGGGCTTAAGCCCCGACCCATGGTTACATTGTAATACATATGGCCGTGTATGTTTTATGGCCCTGGATTGTTGGTGCGCGTATTTCTATATGTTGCAATATTATATTGCATATATATGTATTCAAACTATATTAAAAAAAAATACGCGTGGGGTTTGGGAATTTTAAACCTTTGGTTATTACATATATATAACCGTTGTATTAACACATTTGCACGGGTTTCAAATTTTATAACCGTGTATTTTGTGGCACGGGTTTATAACCATTACACCATTTGTGGCATAGTTACACCATTTGTATGCACGCGTTTGGTTATGGTGCGCGCGGTTTCGGGAGTTGGCACGGTTTTTATAACCGTTAAGCCCTTTTCTTTTTGCCCGAGGTTTTATGTGCATATGCCCGAGAGCTAGGCGGTTGGGGGCTGGAGGCGCCCTAACCGTCCTACAGTTTGCATGGTTATTCGGCAACCGTTCGGTGCTGGGTTTATACGCGCGTTTTGGAGCGTGTTCTAGGTACATGCACACAGAGGTGCGTTTTGGCGAACCAGTTCCAGCAAAGCTTGAAGGATGAAAATGGAGGAGGTCTAACTTTCTCAGTTTTTGGCCGATTGAGGTGCCGTAAAAGCCCAGCCAGGGGTTTTTGGATGTGATGGATCCATTGGTGCCATTTTCACAGCCATTTGAAGACTTCTTCAGCAAGTTTTTCACCATTGAAGTTTCAGCAAGCTCCAGGGAACTTCAAGCCCTCTTTGATGGAGGACATGGTTTGGTGAGCCTATATTTGTTTTCTGTGATTGAATAATCATTTTTGGCTAATCAATATGCTCTGAACACATTGGGACAGGTTTTAGAGGCTTTTGAGGACTTTTACAGGTGTTTTTTCCAAAGAGAAGCTCAGTGAAGCTTATGGCCACATGTAGAAGAGATCATGCCCGGATGAGCCATGATCCGTTTTCAGAGTTGTATTAGTCATTTTTGGGGTTTTTATGTGTTCTGATCTCAATGGTGCAGTTTGTTTTTCCATTTGATTTGAGCACCAGCTTGTAAAATAACTTTTGACTAATTAATCCCAGAGAGCCAAGTCCATTATGGAGGCTCAAGGAGATGTAGCCCGGAGGGGGGTGAACTCCTTTATCATGTTGTTCTTGTTGTGCATTTGATGGTTTGTTTGCTGCAAGGATTGTTGCTGTGTATTTATGTGAAGTACATATTTAACCATCTRCAAKAACATTTKMTAACACATAAGCATTTAAAGGAAGAAKAAATAACTTAACACATAAGTTTACATTGCATATTTATACACATGAAGCAAGGTCCTGTAAAGTTTATTTTAATGAAGTAGGGGTGCTTGCATAGCATAACAAGTCAGCCTTCTATTTTTAGATCATCCAAGGAAGAAGCAGGGGATGTGTGCTTGGCTTCTTCAAGAAAACATGAATATCATGAGGCATGGTTGGTTGAATCTAGTGCATCTTTTCATATGACTCCCCACAGGGAGTGGTTCTGCAAATATGAAAGGTATGATGGAGGTAATGTTTTCTTAGGTGATGATTCGACAACCAGAATCATAGGACGAGGAAAATTCAAGTTGAGGGTCATAGGTGGAAGGATTAGAACACTACCTAGTGTTATACACATCCCAAGTTTGTCTAGAAATTAGATTTATGTAAGAAAAATGGACGATGCAGGGGTAAAAACAATATTTGAAAAGGAAACCTGCAGGATGGTTCGAGGAGCAATGGTGTTGCTGAAGGGATTTTGGTTTGGAACTTTGTATAAGATGCAAGGAAGCACTATTAGTGATGGGTGTAATAGTTCCATTGTCCTTGATATTAGATTTTAAGAAGAAATAACTCCTATAGTCTTTGGAGAAAAGGTTATGCTATGGCATCAAAGACTAGGGCATATCGGAGAGAAGGGTCGTCAACTACTACATGGTAAAGGTATGGTTGAAGGTGTGTCTAACTGCTCTCTATATTTTGATTTCTATGAACATTGTCTATATGGTAAGCAGAATTAGGTAAGATTCCCCTTTGGTGCAACGAGGGCAAAAGGAATTTTACAGCTAGTTCACAATGATGTTTTTGGACCTGTGTTGGTCCCATCATTGGGAAAATCTATGTATTATGTCTCATTTATAGAAGACTTCTCTAGGAATACTTGGATATATTTCCTCAGAAAGAAATCTGAAGTCTTTGACATGTTTAAAGAGTTTAACTCTCTTGTTGAGAATCAAACAGAGAAAATAATTAAGGTGTTGAGGACAGATAATGGTAGAGAATTCTGCGGGAATGAATTTGAAGAATTCTATAAGAAGTGTGGTATATCAAGGTAGAAGACTGCTCCATACACACCTCAAAATAATGGAGCTGCAAAAAGGATGAACAAGACGCTTATGGAAAAATCAAGGTGCATGCTTTGTGGTGTCGGGTTAGGGAAAGAATTATGGTATGAGACAGTGGGTACTTCATGTTACCTGGTCAACATATCACCCTCATTATCGTTGGATGATAAGACTCCACAAGAGGTATGGAATGGTAAGGAACCTTCTCTCACACATCTCAATGTATTTGGCTGTGATGCATATGTTCATGTTCCAAAGGCAAACATGAATAAGCTAGATAAGAAGGTTGAAAAGTGTATCTTTATTGGATATAAATATGGTCTCAAAGGTTATAAGATTTGGAACCCAAAAACTAATAAGGTAGTGTATAGTCGAGATGTGGTATTTAGAGAAATGAAGGATGTTGTTAAACAGGAAGTCCTACCAAGTAAGGAGGAACTAGATAAATTAGAGTTTGATTTAAATGATGATGAGTCAGACTCTACAGAAGAACATGATTCAGAAGAAGAAGATCCTCATACTCCAATATTGAGGAGATCGGTTCGAGAAAGAAGGCTACCAAAAAGGTATACTCCATCTGATTTCCATTCAAATTTTGCTTTGTCTATTACTGATGATGATCCTAGAACTATCAGAGATGTAGTGGATTTAGAGGATGGGAATCTCTGGAAAAGGGCCATGGATGAAGAAATGGAATCTATGGATAAGAATGAGGCTTGGGATCTAGTAGAGTTGCCGACTGGAAGAAATCATATTGGCAGAAAATGGGTATTTAAAAAGAAGCTGAATGCAGAAGGAAAATTGGAGAAATACAAAGCTCAGTTAGTAGCAAAGGGTTATTCCCAGGTTGGGGGAATTGATTTTGGTGAGATTTTTTCTCCTGTTGCCAAGTTAAACTATATAAGATTTTTTTTATTTGTTGTTGCTGCATTTGATTTTGAAGTAGAATAGATGGATGTGAAGATAACATTCCTACATTAGGATTTGGAAGAAGAAATCTATATGAAGCAACCAGAAGGTTATGCTCTTAAGGGAAACAAGGAGCCGGTATGCAAGCTGAAAAAGTCCCTGTATGGTTTAAAAAAATCACGAAGGATGTGGTATCAAAAATTTGATACTTATATGTTGGGACTTGGCTTCATAAGAAGAAAAGAGGATCATTGTGTGTAGTTTAAATTAATTGGTGACCATTTGATTTATTTGGTCTTATATGTTGATGACATGTTGTTGATAGGAAAAAACAAGGAGATTGTCCAGGATGTGAAAACTCAGTTGTTCTCTAAATTTGACATGAAGGATCTCGGTGCTTCAAATTTCATTTTGGGCATGGAAATTAAAAGAGATCGAAAAAAGAGGAAACTCTAATTAAATCAGAGAAAATATGTGGAGACAATATTGCAGAGGTTTAATATGCAAGAATGTAGACCGGTCAAGGTTCTTATTCCTGTTGGTGTAAAGTTATCTTTGGATCAGTGTCCCGAGACATAGGAAGAGGAGGAGGACATGTCTCATGTTCCATATGCAAGTGCAGTTGGCAGTTTGATGTATGCAATGGTCTGTACTAGACCGTACATTGCACATGCAGTGGGAGTTTTGAGCAGGTATATGTCAAAACCAGGGAAGGAGCATTGGACAACAGTAAAAAGGGTTTTCAGGTATTTGTGTGGCACTGCTAGCTATGGATTTTGATAGCAAAGAAGACCAGGATTGTACAGGATATACATGGATTTATGGATACAGACTGGGTTAGAGATCTAGATCATAGGAGATCTACAAGTAGGTATGTGTTTAACCTGCTTGGAGGAGCAATGAGTTGGATGAGAAAAAGACAAGCTATAGTGGAACTTTCAACTACAAAAGCTGAATACATGGCAACCACTCATGCAAGTAAGGAAGTAGTATGGTTACAAAGATTGTGTTCAACTATTGGATTGGTACAACAAGCTGTAAGGATAGATTGTGACAGTCAAAGTGTAATTTTTCTGGTGAAGAACCCAACTTATCATTCAAAGACAAAGCATATTGATATTCAATATCACTTTGTGAGAGACGTGAATGAAGAAAAGAAAGTATTGTTGATGAAGGTGGACACTTTGAATAATGTTGCAGATTCATTAACAAAATCTATGAGCACTAAGAAGTTCTCTTGGTGTAGAGGATCCATGGGCATTGTTGCCCTGGATTGTTGACTATGTAACCCTATAACCCCCTGTATGCAAAGAAAACAACAAGTGGGAGAATGTTGGGTATGTTTTATATTCTTTGCATGGGGGTTGGAGGGCAACGACCCCGAAAAAAAAACATGCCTTGAGATACGTGTCACATATTTAGGTGGTTTTTCGACACATGGTTTTTTGTCGATGGTTTTCTATTTCCAGTTAAGGAATTAGGGTTGTTGACTAATCCAGGTCATTGGGTTAGGTTTTTGGATGTCGTTGGTTCCTATATGTATATTGTATTATAAACAATGTATCATGATGAATGAATATAGAATATGTTGGTTTTCATGGTTTGGGTTTCCAGGGGGGAAATCTATGTGTAATGTTTGTAGTTTCCATTGTATCTTTTCTATTCTTTTAATGAAAATTTGTTTGCAATAAATATTGTACAAAGTTAGAATCTACATATGCGGTTTTCAAGAGGAAAATCATGGACATCCATGGCCTATAGTGAGGAAAAGAATGGATACCTGTGGGCAAACAGTACACATAGTTGTGAACCTGTGAGGGAAATTTGTGAAGGTTAGGGATATAAAAATCAGGTCAGCTACAGGATTGAAGGTATGTCTTCATGTGTATGTTAGGGAGTTATTTTGAAGAAATCAGGAACATGTATTTCACAGTGAGTTATAAACACTTGATTTGAAGAACTATTTTGTGGATTTTGGTGTGAGGTATGATATCAGTAGCAGTAGAAGAAATATCATATAAAAAAACAACAAGAATTTATTAGTGACAGAGTTAGTGATAGATTGGTCTACATCTATATTTTAAGTTGGTTGGATGGGGCAAGGAAAGGGGGTTGGAGTCAGAAAACTAGGGAGTTGGAGTTTCCTTCAGGTTGCAGCCTGTAAATAGGGGTTTGGAACATCCTTCCAGTTGTAGCTGAAGAAACAGGAATTTGGTTCTTCCAATGAATGAACTCTTTGATCAATAGGAAAATCACTCTGTGGTTTTTTCCCGCATTGGGTTTTCATGTAAAATTTTGGTGCATTGTATTTATGTGATGTTTATGGTGTTGGTGATATTTTGAATGCTTATAATACTCATTGGAGGTTTTATATTGTGATTAAAAGTACTAATTGGTCTCATATTTATTCACCCCCCCTCTCTCAGTATTCCAACAATTGGTATCAGAGAAGGTCCTTCAGGAAGTAGTATAACAACTGGAAGGAGATCATGGAATACACTAAGATTAGAGCACCAAGGTTTGATGGTCAGAACTATACCTTCTTGAATAAAAGGATGAAAACCTTTTTACAGGCATAGGGATTTGATGTTTGGAAATCAATAGTAGATGGGTATACAACACCATCCACTCCCCCAACTGAAAGAGATGGAAAGAAACTCAGTGAAAACAAATCAAAGATTAAAGGTACTATTCTAAGTAGTCTAGTTGATTCATTATTTGTCAAAGTTATGAATTGTGATAGTGAAAAGCATCTTTGGGATAAAATCCAAAATATTTATGAAGGGGATGACAAGGTAAAGGGAGCTAAGCTTCAAATTTTTAGAGCTAAGTTTGAATAGTTGAAGATGAAGGAAGATGAAGACATTGCATCCTACCTTATACAAGTTTAAGAATTAGTTAACACTATTAAAGGATTGGGAGTAGAAGTTGATGAATCAATGGTTTTTCGAAATTTATTGAGGTCTCTTCCTATGAGATTTGATTCTAAAATATCATCCCTAGAAGAAAGATCAGATATCAATACATTGAGTGTGGACGAGCTACATGAAATATTTACAGCCTATGAAATGAAAATATAACAATAGTCACAAAGGAAGCATCTTTCAAGGCATCCAAGAAGACAAAGAATAAGCACAAGCAATAGTCAAAACCATGTTTCAGTTGCAGTGATGATTTGGACAAATATGAAGAGATGGATAACTTCGTAGGGAAATTAAAGAAATAAACTAGAAATTAAGTACATACAAAAGTTCATATATTGAACATAGGGATGCTCAGAAGTAACAGTGATAATAATGCCTACGAGCTATGGAAAGGAATACTGGAAAATGTGAAGCATTTTAGAGTCTTTGGAAGCAAGTGCTACATCAAAAGAGAAGACAACATGATTGGAAAATTTGACTCTCAAGTTGACAAAGGCATATTTGTTGGGAACTCAAGAAAAAGAAAGGCATACAATTGTTTCAATCTGAGACTCAACATAATAGTGTAAAGCATCAATGTATAGATTGACGAGACAAGTGTACGAAATCTCAAAGAAGAAAGAAGAGACTCAACAGAGTAGGAAGAAGAAGAGGTTTTGAAAGAAGAAGCAGAAGAAGAAGAAGAGAAACTAGACGCAGAGAAAAAGGAATATGATCAAAAAAAAAATCATATCTCTCCCAAAACACCTAGTCGACAAGAGCAAAAAAATCATCCATCATAACATATCATTGGGAATAAAGATGTAGGAGTTTAAACTCAAATAAAATTACACTCACCAGAACAAAGACATCTAGCATTGTTGTCCATAGTTGATCCCAATATTTTTGAAGAAGCCAATATAGATGAACACTGGATCAAATCCATGGAAGAAGAACTGGATCAGGTACAGAAGAATGAAACATGGGAACTTGTTCCAGGGCCTATATATATGAATGTGATTGGTACAAAATGGGTATTCAAAAACAAGTTGAACAAGGATGGATAGGTAACCAGGAATAAAGGAAGGTTAGTATGCAAGGGATATGCTCAGGTTGAAGGAATTTATTTTGAAGAAAAATTTTCCTCAGTATCCAAAATGGAAGCAGTCAAACTAATCTTGGCTTATGCATGTTCGAAGAGAATCAAATTATATCAAATGGATACAAAATCAACCTTCTTAAACATAGAACTAGAAGAAGAATTCTACATCGAACAACCAGAAGGATTTATACTGTCAAAAAGGGAATATTATGTTTGCATATTGAAGAAGGCACTATATGGACTCAAACAAGCCCCAAGAGCATGGTATTCAATATTGGACAGGTATCTACAACAACAAGGGTTCAAGAAAGGCAATGCAGACAACAATATCTACAAAAAGGTAAATCAAAATAATTTGTTAATAATTGAATTTTATGTTGATGACATTATTTCTGGTAGTAATGATGATAGGATGAGTCAGAAATTTGCTAAAGACGTGCATAATGAATTTGAAATATCATTACTTGGTGAGTTGTCTTTCTTTTTGAGACTTCATATATGTCAGCTAGATACATGTATTTTCATCTCCCAGAACAAGTATATCAAAGAAATGTTGAAGAAGTTTGGAATGGTAGATTACAAGCGTGTAAGTACTCCCATGAAAACTAGTTGCAAATTGAGCAAAGATGATATATCCAAGGATGCAGATCAGAGACTCTACAAATCAATGATTGGTATTTTACTCTATGTGACTGCATCAAGACCGGATGTGATGCAAGTAGTTGAACAGGTGGAAATATTACAAGCAACACCAAATGAAACACATTTTATGGAAGTAAAGAGAATATTCAGATATCTCAAAGGAACAAAATACTATGAATTATGGTATCCAAAAGGGAATGATATATCTCTAGTTGCATACACAGATGCAGATTGGGTAGGAAGTGTTGACAATAGAAGAAGTACAAGCGGAGAAGGATTCTACTTGTGTGATTGTCTGGTATCCTGGTTGAGCAAGAAATAGTCTTTAGTATCATTATCCATGGCAGAAGCAAAGTATATTGCAACAACATCATGTTGTACACAGATTCTCTGGATGAATCAAACTTTGAAGGACATGCATGTAGAAAATGACAAGCCTATTCCGATATTTTGTGATAACACCAGTGCTATAAATATCTCTAATAATCCAGTGATGCATTCTAAGATGAAACACATTCCAGTCAAGTTTTACTTTCTATGAGAATAGGTTGCAGAGAAGAACATCAAGGTAGAGTATGTTGGGACAAAAGAGAAGATTGTAGATATATTCACCAAACCTCTTCCAAGGGACAATTTTGAGTATCTTCGACAGAAACTTGGAGTAGTTTGATCCCCATAGTGAATTATTTTTTAAATAATTGAATAACAAAGTTACCAACTTAATGAGAAGTGTGACCTCAAAACGAGAACTCTGGCCCAAAAAGCCCATATTTTTGCATAAAAAAACATAAAAATCAACCCCCAAATAAAAGGGTGGTGCTACCGGTAGCACCATTTTTTTAAACGGGGTCAAAATTACAACATTTTTCAAACATGGCCTTCAAAACTCAGACAATAGATAAAAAAAAACCTTAAAATAAACACCTAAAAAAATTTGTTTTTGATTTTTTTTGTTTTTTCAAAACGTTAAAATTTTAGATAATTTGAAATCATATTTTTAGTACTTGGTACCATTAAAAACAAAACCTCAAAATCAACCATAAAATTGAAAAGTATTGCTACCGGTAGCACCCATTATAAAATTGGGGTATGAAAATGATACATTTTTATAAAGCGATAAAAGAACTCATCATTACTGTAAACAAAATCATAAAATCAACCCTTAAATGTTTACTTTTTAAATCTTATTATCACTCAAATAAAACGTTAATACATAATTCCATGAAAATATCACAATATACTTTAAAAATTCAATGTCACTTTTTAATAATTTTTTTACTTTTAATTAAAAAAAAAAGTAAATACAAGTTACATTGAATGAAATATAAATTATTTATTAAAAGTATTGTTATATTGTCCATATTCAAAACATATGAGCTAAGAAATTTTATTATATTATCTATAATCAAATCATATATTTCATAAAAAATAAAAAATTATGCATAACTTCATGTAATATCATATGTAAGTTCAATGCTCATTTCTAGTTACCATACAACCATCATATGGATAAAAAATGCATAAAATGTTTCATACACTTATTCAGATTGACTCATGGTTTCTAAAATACCATCAGAGTCTACATTATCTACAGATGAATGATTGGATGAATATGTAGATGATCCATACTCTTCTCTATTGACGATGAATGCACCATTGAGTCTACATGCATGCCCAACATTTCAGATGTCAAATTCCTTTTAATTATACGACTAAGTTCAACAGACTCCCATCTTGCATTTATTTCTTGTGGAAACAACCTCTTCATAATATTTGTTGTCTTGGAGCAAAGAGTTCCTCTCTTTTTCAAATTGAAGTCATAAACAAATATGTCAACATAATCTAATTTTAAGAGGTCAGTGCGATGACGAGTTGTGTTTTGACCCTTTCTTTTTCTCTTTCTATTGACATGTTTCTCAACCACCATCTCTGGCTTGTACACACCATTGAATGGGTGTGTACTTGTTGCATACCAATGCACTTCAATTTCAATAGAATCATCATTTTCTTTCTTAATATTTATAACCTTTCCAATCCATAATGGATAACCATGTGGATCTTCAATCACTAAAACTGCAATCATGTTACCCTCCTTAATATCTTGTATTGAACCCCTGTAAATGTCTTCCATGGAATCGTGTTGTGCATGTGACCTTTGTGAACCAATATACATTTATCTTTCCTCTTCTTGTGTAAACTCAATAGCACCTTGATATTCTTGTTGAACTTCAACAATCTTTTTTTCTTCAGATTCATTTGGTATAATTTGTGGCCAATGAAATGGAGTTTTCAACATTGTATCTTCATTTGTTGATCTTGAAATTATGTCACTTTGACTATTGAAAAAAGACTCCCACCAAACAAAATCAAAAATATGTATCCTTAATGTACTTTTTTATTTCTTCTAGGAATTCAGAATAATCTACATCTCTATTACGCCTCCATGCATTATAGATTTCAGCAACTGATTGTAAAAATAATAACTTTGATGAAAATATTGGACGATCCAGAATGAACTTAAAAAATGCTAAACCTGATGAAGGCCCCCATTCTGTAGTAGTTGAATATTTATTTCCTCATATAAGTGTTTTCCCATCAATTTTTTTGAAACAAAATTGATGTTGGAAGCTAATGCCATTAAGTTTCTCAATACATTTTTCTTCACAATGTCATCCCTGAATAAATCTTCGCTTGTCAACAATTTCTTCTAATATATGAAAAATAGGCTCTGGAATGTATGATTTCTTAATAATAATAATAATAATAATCTATTTTTAAGGGCACGTCCAATCTAGAAACCAAACTGGTGTATGAGACCCCCTCCGCCCATCAATTTGACTAGTAAAGTATAGACACCAAACTGGTGTATGAGAGCCCCTCTGCCCAGGGATTTGACTAGTAAAGTCTATGGAGGTATACACACCCTACCCCCCTATAGATTTGAACTTGTGACCTATTAGGAGGAGGCACACGTTCTTAACCATTAGGCCCACTCGGGCTATATGTAGGCTTCCAACATTCAATCAATGATGGTAGGCTTCCAACATTTTTCCTCTTCAATGTTACTGAAAAATGACTAAACATTTGATCAATATGATCATGAGTGTGTCCAAAAAGAAGGAAACCAACTTCCACCTTTTTAAATATTCCCATTTCAACAAGCATGCTTAGATATCCAAATACAATTTTATTTTTATTTTCACGACTAGTATTGTCCAACTGTAGATAGAGAACTTGAGGAATATTTCCCAACTAGTGAGTAAGCACATGATGAATTAAGGTGATGGTAATATTTGCATCATTATGAATATTTGGAGCTGTTAAGTAAACCCTTGGACACATTTTTCCATTGAAAACCATACAACCAACCAAGTGAAACTGAATGAAATTCTCTTCCTGTAAATTTTTGGGTGTACAGAAAAAATGTGGTAGAAGTGTTTTCTTCCAGTCCATGCCATCAATCATCATACCTAAATATTTATTTGGAGCATCATAAAACTTATTCCAATGTTTGTACAACTGTTTCCTTTCACTTCATTATTGATTCTGATGTTCTTGAAGTGCTTTGACTATGGAAACTTCACATGACATAAAATGACCATATTGATCATATGTTTTCATAGTTGATAAATATTCAATTTAAAAAAAACAAAATAGTAAATACATACCTCTTTATGCCCCTTCATATTTATCTCTTCTTGATTTAAGAGTATCACATATACTACAAATCCCCATCCTTGACTTCTTAGGAGTATAGACATTGTTGAATTGTTTCTTCCATATTCCTGTAAAATATGCATTTGTATTAAAATTACCATTTCCTTCAACACCTTCAGCATATCCTTTGTACAAGTTGTAGATTTCCCTCCTTGAGAAATTATCTGGAATATGTATTGTGTCTCTATCTGGCATACACTCTCCATGTTTCGAAAAGAAATCATGCATCCATGAAAATGTAGTGTTTGTAAATGGCCCACTCTCTCGTCCATGATGTACCTTTTAATAAAATGAAGGATCTTTTTCCAACCTTGTCTGGATTCTTGATAGACGAAGATTACCAATTGAGTGAATTGTTTTGAAAGGCTTTCTGCAAAGTAAAATATTCCCAATGCAATAATCATATCATGTATTGGTGGATATCATGCACCCCATCAAGTATGCATTTTGCATACTCTTATTCATTGACAAATATGTCTTCCTTTTATTCAAGGCATGCATGTAGTCCATGTTTTTCAAACAAATATTTTGACAACTTTCACTTGAAATCAATTCACTTATGGAAATTGATTTAGTGAGAAATTATTTCTTAGACCTTGTATAACTAGAATGATTTGGATTGATATAAAAAGGTCTAGTCCTGGTCCTAGACACAATGTTTCTTTGCAATATCTCCATTGTTTCATCATCCTCACTAGAAGGATTTTCCTTATCACCAGAAGGAATATCAAGCAAAACATTATCAGGAGACTGAACTAGAGAATGTCGATCACCTTGACTTGTTGTAGCTAAATCATTAAGAACATCATCATCAACATAATCATTTGGAGGAAACTCATCATCAACATTGTGTCCACCATTGACATAATCATCTTCATTTCTTTCAAAATCCCCACTTGAGTGAAAATTTCCATTATCTTGCTTAGTGCCTTTAAAATCTTCATCAGTATCTTGAAAATCCTCACTTGGAGGAAAATCAACATCATAAACATTGTTGCCTTTTAATTTATCACTCGAGAAAGAGTGTCCACCAATGGCATAATAATCTTCATTACTTTGAAAACCCCCACTTGAGAGATAGTCTTCATAATCCTCATTACTGGCTTGAAAATCTTCATTATCCTCATCGATAGCTTGAAAATTCTCACTTGGAGGAAAATCATCATCACCAACATTTCTTATTTTAAATTCCTCATTCGGGAAAGTCTATCCATCATTTCCATAATCATCATCATTACTTTTAAAATCCCCACTTGGGGGGAATTATTCATCATCCTCATTCATGCCTTGGAAATCCTCACTCGGAGGAAAATATTCATCAGTACCTTAAAAATCCTTACTTGGAGGAAATTCATCATCACCAACATTGTTGTCTTTAAATTCCCCACTCGAGAAAGAGTGTCCATAATTGTCATAATCATATTCACTTCTTTTAAAATTTCTACTTGAGGGAAATTCTCCATCATATTCATTGGTGCCTTGGAAATCTTCATCGGTACCTTGAAACTCCTCACTTGGAGGAAATTTTCCATCCCAATCATTTAAACGTTGATCATAGTCTCCACTTTGACCTACATTTTGATTATTTTCATTACTATTAAACTATTGAATAGATTTATCACCATCATATTCCTCCTCTTCATGATTGGTGCCTTCAAAGTCCTCTTATTCAGGACTTTCATGAGAAAC
This sequence comes from Picea mariana, assembly GCA_032191745.1. Taxonomy (NCBI): domain Eukaryota; kingdom Viridiplantae; phylum Streptophyta; class Pinopsida; order Pinales; family Pinaceae; genus Picea; species Picea mariana. The sequence continues at coordinate 4,421 of JASDQU010201938.1, read as the reverse complement.
ATGTTGAATAAAATTGCTTGCACTATGATGAAAATTATGACTAGATGGAAAATACGACGCCTCATTTGCATTACAATCATTCCTATCTCATTTCCTAGTCCCAACAGAAGAGGTATGCAAAAAATTTGTTGATGTCTCAGAAAGATAAAATCTTCTTTATCTGACAAAGCCATCCCTTCTCTCTAAGAACATAGACTGATACAAATGTTCACCCTCCCAATGACATTCTTATAAC
>JASDQU010201937.1:0-18619 GCA_032191745.1 Picea mariana | reverse complement strand
CCTTGTCAAGTAACACAGTTCTAGCCTTTTCATATCTGGGGCTCTTGTATCCAATGGGGGCTTTGTTGATGGCTTTAACCATGGAATGCCAATAAGAGGAGCAGAGAACATTGAATGGCACACCACATGCATAAAGAAACCTTGCCACTTTTGCATCCACTTCCTCCCTACCAGTAATATCAAGGAAATCTTCTATGGTTCTCTTACTTCCACTTCCACTTCCACTGCCACTGGGTGAGAACCTTCCACCAACTGAAGAAGATGAAAAGAGAGAAGATGCATCAGGTTGAACCTTTTTTTTTTAGTATTCATTCTTTGTGCAGCTTCCTCTATCTTGATGTAGTTTTCTCTCTCTTCTTGTGTTATCTTAGGGAAAATTGCAACACCAATGGACCCTCTATTATCATCACTGTCTAATACCCCACAAACATGCCTCCTCACACGGGTGTATGAACCGCTATAAGGTTTTCCTCGACGACAACCATGTGGGCATAAAAACTTAGTGGTTCCACCACCTCTACCCTCCTCAAGTTTTGTGACATACCTCCACAAGGGGGTTAATGAAGCTTTGCCACTATCAACTTCATTATCATCCCCTTCACCACCCTCCTCCCCTTCATTCATTGGGTAGTCTGGGTCACTATGAGAATGACCACTATCATCTTCTTCATTCACATGCCTACTCCCAAACAACACCATGAGAACCAAAAATGGAAGGAAAAATCACAAGAAAAACATTTTCTTCAAGTTTTAGATGAACAACCTGCAATAGAATCAGGAGGAAGGGGGAATTGGAAAATGTAGGAGAAGAAAAAAATACAATAATAAACAAGAAATTTTGTAAACAATATTCAAAATTTCAACAAAAATACACAATGGGCATACCTATTTTGATGAATCTCCAATGATTTGCAAGTAGATGGAACCCTCTGTTGTCTCCTTGAAGCTCTCACAAATCCTCTTCAAGCTCTCCAACTTTGCTCCAACACCAAGAGCTCCTTCCCTCTCCACTCCAACTCAAAGATGAAACAATGAGGAAGAAGAGGGAGAGATTTGCTTTATCTCCCCTCTCTAACCCTAAAATTGCCCTAGGGCCCACCCGCAAAGCAAAAAAATTAAAAAATTAAAAAATAAATTAAAAAAAACAAAAAAATGAACTTTTTCGTGCCAATTTCGAGCAGCATCCGCGTGGGTTCAAGAGCGCTCGGGAAGCGCAGTTCGGAGCGGCTCGAGAGCGCTTGGGGAGCATGGTTCGAAGCGGCTCGGGAGCGCTCGAGGAGCACGGTTCGAAGCGGCTCGGGAGCGCGGGTTGTAGGTTCGGGAGCACGGGGGAGCGTGGAGGTTCGGCAATTGGCAGGGAGCGTGGGGGAGCAAGCGGGAGCGCGGTTCAGGAGGTCGGGAGCGGGGGGGAGTGAGGTACGGGGATGCTCCCGCTCGGAGCGCGGTTCAGGGTCCGGACCGAGGGGGGAACGGTTCGGCAACCCTGCTCAAATCTAAATATCATGAATATGAAAATTTAGGTAAGATTTCTAGAATCAAATCTAACTATCATGAATATGAAACTTTTAACATGTTTAAGACACTCCCACTATTTAGTGGCCACTAATCATAATCTCTGGTCCCATTGACCTATCACTTGGTCATTTGTGGACATTAATAAATTATCTTCACTATCTAATAATCTACATCCATCAACAAATCATGTGCCTTCACACCAATATACTTTAAACCTGTTAAACAATAGAGCAAGCAGACACAACACAAGAGCTGGGGTAAAAGGCTTTAGCCATCTCAACATTATATTCATCCAATGATATCAATATATAGTACATGGATGTAATCACCTCGTGAACTGAAGAGTGCCAACACACTGACAACTCATCAATAGATAAGGATGACAACTCATAAAGAGGTAATCTTGGACTTTGTGATTGTCTACAGACTCATAGTCTAACATCCCCCCCCTCAATCACAAGTCTGAATAATTATACCAATAAGGCAACATGAACTAGTGCATAAACTGGTATCATTTCAATCTTCAACCTGAAACTTCTAAACTGAGCTTCAATGAAGATATGCCTGAAAAACCGCCAAAATGGATGCWTAATGGTTCATCTGAAATGAACTTTGAAAGAGAGGAAAATTTTGGAAGTGAACAGCTACCATGTCTGAACATTCCCTCGCTAATTGGTGAACAAATAGGATCACCATTCTGCTATTARTGAACAAATAGGACCACCGAAGCACTCTCTGAATTTAGACACAATTAGGTGTTGAACAACATCCCAATGAATAGTTGAAGAGTGTTAACGCAATTTTCTGCACTTATGATCAGATCTGAAAATGATCAAAAATATGTTGTTTGCACCCAAAAATCAGACCTGATATAACTCGAATTCTCACAGGAAAAGAGGTTAATTGTAGGAATTTTGCCCCTAGACTGTAACTGACAAATTCCTCTCCTTTTGGGCTGGTGCATGCCAACCACAGGGGGGTGTCCCTAGCCTCTTTGCTTGCTGTCCGCCACATGTAAATCTGCAAGTGAAAAACAAAGCGAAATAACAGCAGCAAAACAGAGAGATTTATGGCTGTTTTGGACAGCCTAAGTTCTAAAATTTAAATTTAAGTGTTTTTGGAGAGATGTCTACAACTTGTTACTCAAAACCAGCTAAGAAAATTATGAAGAAAACGATACCAAACAGCTGGAAATCACCCAAATGGTATGCTAAAAACTTTTGAAAAATGATGCAGATCACAAGCTACAACACACACAAAACTAGAAGGCCCAGTACAAGCACATCAAGCTTTTATTTCTGAGAACGTAGGAGGCTGTTTGTGCCAAGAACCAAGTACAAAGATGGTGCAGTAGTGATCCCTGCATACAAAAATCAGAAACTAGAAAGAGAGAGAGAAGAGAGAAATATGAAGTCTTGAAGCTATTGAAGTAGAACATCCAACCCTTTTGCAATCAAAAACACTTGAAAATATAGATAATGAGTGAGGAGAGGGGTGCCTTGGGTTAGGTAGAGGAAGGTGGGGTGCTCCCTTGAGTTGTGGAGTGAGTGGAGTGTGAGGGGGAAAGGATCTAGGGATGAGTGGAGTTAGGGAGTGATTTGTGGAGAGTGGTTGAGGTGGTTGAGGCCCCTTGACTAGTGGTATGCCCCCTTAGAAAGTGGGAGGAATGGAGAGAAAGGGGGAAATGGGAGAGAAGTTAGGGGGAGTGGGAATTAGGGAGAGAATATAGGGATTTTAGTGGGTGAGAGAGTTAAGGGTGGAGAGAAAAAAGGTAGGCGCCCCTCTTGGCAAGACAAAATGGTGGGCACCCCCCTCACCTCATGACTCATCCATCTACATGCACGCCAAATCATCCAAGCACTTCACCAAACTTCCATGTCATTTTTTGAGACTACCATGTGTCACCCCTACTAAAAATAGATGCTGCCAAAATTAGATATGCTCAAAATAGCAATTTCCCTAAAATTTCGGAAATACCAAAATAGTGTCCAAGACCACCAGGAGACCACTGCCCAAAATAGTATGTCTAAAAATAGAGACTCCTAAAAATAGAAATTCCTCAGAAGTCAATGAAAATATACTCATCGGATTCATTTTTTTACAAGGAATCCGAAAATGCAATCAGAATCACCATCTCACCCCCCCCCACCCGATCTCCAATTGCTAAAAAAAGTACTCGCACGACCTCCCTGAAAGGGTTCACTGGCCTCAGAATGCGACCAGGAACAAAAATTTATGCTAGGATATGTCATGCGAGTCTTTGGACACTGTCTCCTTAAAAATAGGAAGTTCCTAAAAAATAGGGAACTCCTAAAAAATAGGGAACTAGCTAAAAGCAGCAATTTCTCTCTTTGAACCATGGAGAACTGAGTTGACTCTTTCACTGAAGCAAAACCACTATTGAACCAATATTTGTACCTGCCCTCGACGGGAAAAAACCTCAGCCTGATCAAGTGTTGTCTCTGAAGAAAAGTTTGAATGCCAACAGATGAAAATAACACTGGCCCTTAACCCTGAGGATTTCCGAGTGAGAAAATCCAGGGGTTAACAAAGAGCAATGAGAGGATTCTAGACTCCACATTAGATCTTCCCAAACACGTTGAATTGAAGAGATTGATTGAAGTTGATTGAATTGTAGATATTTTGTTGAGGAGACTAGTTTCCATGCTAGAATTCCCAAATTTTGATTGAATTTTGATTGATAGGACTTTGAAACTTGAAGCCTTACTATCATCATTGATATTCCCCCTTGTCAAGTGTAAGGTAAGAAGTATGTGAAAGATATCCAAGCTTAAGCTTCAGATTCTTCTCCAATAGCTCTTTTATCATTGTATTCGATACCATGTATCTAGTGGTTTTGGTTGACCACTAACCATTTTCCAAATATACTCCCCCCCTAAAGGTGCTAGAGAGGTCCATTTTGTCTTCATCAATGTACTCCCCTATTTGATGTACAAATGAGTACCATGTTTGACTCGTTCAATTCAAAAGACATGTAGAAATGGGCCCCAATCATACCCAAAATATTCATCTAGAACAAATGTTTGAAAGCCTTTTACTTTCGTGATTTCTTCATGCAAATTTGTATTTACCTATGTCTAAACTTGACGATAAAACGTATTCAACATCTTGGCTTTTAATTTCCACTACCAAGGAGTTATCCATCCATAATGATTTTTTTGTTTTTTATTCTTCTTCTTTCGACATCTTTCTAAATGATGATTTGTCTTCCCACAATGAAGACAAGGATGAAGATGAAAACACTCTATCTCCATATGGCCAACTCTATGACAATGCTAGCATTTATCAAGAATTTGCTCAATGTTTGTATCATCTGTATCATCAACATTCTTAACTTCTTCATTAACTTTTGGAGTCGTCAAATTTTCATCAAGCAATCCTACACTCACAAACTGAACTGGTTTGGAGTAATCTAAAATATGAAAGCTAGTGTCTTTGTCATATCCTAAGCCATGTTGATTCTTGTTGAATTGCAATTCCTCCCAAGGTTTGACAATCATTTTGGAAAGATCATTTTGTACTTCTTGATGTTCTTCAAAAATGTTTTCTTTCGTAATTCCAAATTCACATTTACCAATGTTGTTATCACTCTGTACTTCTACTTGTTATGCATCTTCAACAAAACTTTCCTTCATCAATTCACTACTGTTGAATAATTCCATCTCATAACCTGTTGAGAAATCATCAACCATCTCTTTTGTTGCATTTTTATCAACCATTTCCATTAGATCATTTGTGTCATAAGTAGAATCAAGCATTTGCATTAGATCATCTATGTCACAGATAACATCCATCATATGCATTAAGTCATTTGTGTCACAACTTGCATCAACCATGTTCTCAATTTTCTGCTCCTTTTCAATTAATTTTAGTTTAAGTGCTTCAATCAATTTTCTTATGAAGATTAAGAACCAWATTATCCAAATCATGTAAGAAGTCCTAGAATTCTTTGATTTCTTGATTGGCATTTTGCACACGCTTTTCTCCTTTTCCCGTTTTTTATTTTTAATTGTCACACTTGCTTGTACTCACTCATTTTCTTGTTTCCAACCTTAGGGTGTTGGGTACTACCAATCATGCACCCCAAAGTATGATTTTAACAATGATTTTTCTTCGATGACAATGACCTCCTTATTCAATTTTAGGTAGGTCCTTTTTGACAATTTTCACAATTGACTTTGAAATGGTTTTCAACTCCGCCCTTTGTACAATTCAATGACTCAAATTAAATGACTTTTTTACAATTTAATCAACTCTTGATTCAGAGAAGTGTCTGTTCTTGATGGATTTACAAGTTGCCACTTAGTGTGCTTGCTCGTTTGCCAAATCAAATGTGTCAAAAAACTAGGCACAAAGCATCATAAGCATCCAAGAAATCATGCACAATCACACACAAGTACAAATGTTCATAGATCCCCTTAATCAAATTTCAAGATAGGTTTAGGACAAGGGTTAAAAGAAATTGATTTTATTATAAGTACTCTCAATGACGATGGAGTGGCCAAATACAATTTGAAGCCTTCAACTTGTTTTCTCCTTCACGATACTTTGAGAAGGCTTTTGATAAAAAGAAATTTGATGTTCAACTATTCTTTCACAATGCTTCAACTTTAAAAACATGGTTTTGAGAAAAAAGAACTATTGACAGCGCTATCCAATGACCCATTTTTGTTTACACCAATACAAGACTTTATTGTCATATTTTTTATGCTTTTCATTTTACCAAAAAAATTGGCAAAATGTGTCAGAAGGCATTACCCATGATAGTTGACAATCTCACAACTTGAAATAACACACTTACTTTCCTTACCAATTATAGTCAACTCTAACTACCTTGTTTAATTTTATATGTAAATATATCTTTTTTTATACAAAAATCTGAGTATTTAAGGTTGAGGCATGCACGTGAGTTGTTAGGTTGTTCGTGTATGTGGGTTGGTGAAGGGCAATCTCACTTTCAAGAAGCCAAATTCTAAATGCTTGGATTGGATCTCCTTCATGTCAATTTCTAGATGAGCAATTGGATTTTGACTAGGCGAATCAACCTTGATTGGGCTATTGAATTGTCGCACTATAATCCTTATTTCCCCAACGATGCGATAGTGATGCCCAAGGCACCCTCGATCATGCAAATCACAGAGTGTCGTTTGACTATCTTTTACGCACCTTCATTTGAGCTATGCTTCCCCAATATGTTAAATTTGTAGCCTTTCCAGCCCTAAGAGCTTGTTGAGATTTGGGTACCTTGGAAAGTGGTCCCCTTGTGTTTGTGATTCTCTAAACACAAAGGGCGAAATATTTGACCATCAGCTTTTACTTTATGTTATAAAGTCACTTTGACTTTATAACATCATTAATGACAAAGCACTTTAAGTTATAAAGTCAAGTTGATTTTATAAAGTCCATAATGAGGGAAAAAGTAAACTTATGGAAACTATGGAAAGTGAATTATGAGATTTATTCTCATCCATTCATTTTGGAGTTGCGCTTAGATCTAATTTGGGCCATCGGTTTCCTAGGTTAGCCTAAGGATGAGGCTAAAGGAGGCAAAAGGGCAAAGGAGAGATTCATTGCTAACTCTTGAGCTTAGAGTGAAGGAGGAGAAGAGAGAAAAACTTGGAGAGGCGAGGAGGGCACACTCCTAAGAGGAGAGGGGCGCTTGAGAACTTGAGGTCGCCTTCTTGAGATGAGAGGGCACAAGCAAGGAGCAAGGGCGCATCCAAGGAGAGGAGGCGCACTTGCTAGACGAAGGGAGCATCCAAAGTGGGGAGGCGCACTTGCTAGAGAAGGAGCGCACTTGTGTGAAGTGTGCACCAAGCTAAGGAGATGAGGCGCACAAAGTTTGGGCACAAACTCCAAGGCAAGGCAAAGCAAGTTTGAGGGGGTGCACCAAAGAAAAGGTGCATTCTTCAAAGGCTAGCAGGCACAAGGAAAGAGGGGTGCATTTCTTCAAGGGAGGCACAAACTTCAATAGGAACTCCATTGCTATGCTTGGGAGGAGCTAGCATATGTATCAGGTTCTTCTTGTGTATTTATTTATTTCTCTTTTGCATGAGATCTCCATAATAAAATCTCTCCTACTGGTTTTCCCCATGGGGGTTTTTCCAGGGTCATGTTGACCAAAAACACTTGTGTTAAATTGTCATGGTTTGCTTATTTACTTTTCAGCATAGTAGGTGTTAAAGATCCTAGTGGGTATTTTCTGTTTTGAAGTATAATGAATGCGCTAACAATGGACAGCAAAACTTCCTATTGAAACCCATTCAAAGAGAAGTTTCAAAGGGGCATTAAATCACTTCCTAGTGGCAGATTTAAAGTGGGTAAAGTTCTGATCTGTTGGTTGTTTTGGACAGCAAGAAAACAGACCTAAAACAGTGAGAAAAACAGACTGAAAGAACCTTGACTTTTGTGCCCAACAAGAGGTCACATGACAGGCCTGTTGGGCAGCCATAGGAACCTCAAATTTCTTCAGAGCCCAACCTCTAGTTGATGGGCAGATACATTTGTTCAGATTGTTGATTGTTCTGATCACTAGTTTTTGGGCATATCCATGTGATGTGTATGTGATAATGATTCAACTACTTCATCACTTTGCAGTATACTGAGTCGAACTCCAACTCGAAATATTTCTCATTATGCCTTCCCTTTGACTGTTTGCATTGCTTCACGTGTAAGTCTCTCTCCAAATTTACACCAAGAAGGAATCCACCCATAGTGGTTCTTTACTCTTGCAGTTGTCTTGCGTTTGAATGATGGTTTTGTTGTGCACAATGCTTACAAGGATGAAGATTGAAGCACTGATCTTCAACATGGCCAACTCGCTGACAATGTTGGCATATCGAAATTTTCTCTTGAACTGGAGCAGGTGAATGTGAACTTTCTTGGAGCAGTCCAGCACTCTAAAACTGGATCGGTTTCATGTAATCTGGATTATGAAAGGTGACATCCTTTTCATATCCGATACCAGTTCTATGCTTGTTTTACCTGATTTCCTCCCAAGGTCTGATGATCCGTTTGGAATGAGGAAGTTGGTCTTCTCTCTACTTGAATCAGGAGTTGTCTCAGTGAGTGGCTCCTGCGTCGTTTCTTGGTTTGAATCAACATCATCATCTTCATCATCTTTGAAAATAAGGTTCAAAACAAGGACTAGTTCAGAATGTTGTCGAAGATTCTTTCGCTCAAGTGCATCGTGAAGAAGACGAGTCTGAGTTTGAAGTAGTATTGCTTTCTCTTGCGAGATTTGCAAGCAGGTTACAACAAACTGCAAAGTGGTTTTCTCAGTGGGGACTGTATTATCCATAGAAGAGAGGATTAGAGAGTTCAACAACTCTAACAGTTCCTCAACTCAAGCCATTTAAAAACAGAATTAGAGTCAGAGGTTTCTTGCAACTCCACCTAGACTTTACAATGCAAACTCAACCATGCAGACTCAACAAATGAAGGGTGTCAACTTCTACCAAAAATGCACCCATTTACAAGATTTAATTTCAAAAAGTGCGAGTAACTTGCAAAAAGACTATTTGCAAGTATACCTCGATTCTCGAGATTGAATGAGTCTCCTCTCGTTCTCCAAAGAACCGTTGTTGGAGTTGAACCGATCTTTGGCGTGTTGGTCTACCCTTGTCCTCTATGAGTTTCACAGATCAAAGAAATATTAAACTCCAATGGCGAAGCAAGTGAGCACCAACATGAATTGCAAAGAGATCTAGATCAAGGTAGCGAAACTTCTTGATCAAGGCACGGTTCAATGTGGACCCATAAATTCAAATTTCCAACCAATCTAAAGGCTCCCACTGAGTATGTTATGCAATAATGCTATAATGTCGACGTCAAATGTTGTATTTGATATGCATATAAAAGCGATGGATTACTCAGACAAATCCCTTACTGAGAATTCGAGAGCATCATATGTTGTAGAGTTCATGTACAAAGAGAACTTTTGTTCATATAATCCTGGGGACTTGAGACGTTTTTATTGCTCTTCTAGATGTAGCAACAAGATCAGCTACAAATAGTGTTGAGGACAATCTTTAACTTTAAAATCTGCTATAACCCTTGAACTTTAAAGTCTACTATAACCAAGATCAAATCTTTGAAATGCTACCACAATTCTCTAGTGATTTTGGACAGAGGTAAATGAATAGCATTATAATAATGTCCCGGAGGAGGCTTCAATCATTTGAGTGGTTCACGTGAAAAATTGGTGTAAATACAATAAACCCAACAAAGAAATCTAATAACGATGTTGTTATGTTCAACACTGAAGTGCAAAGCACTCAATTCTCATGCAAAGCAAGGTGCATTCTACTTTCTTGATAAAAGAGCAGTCCTTGATCTTGTCAAAGCCTTCTGTAGAGGTAGAGGTGTAAATATATCAAGATGTATAGGACAACAAGCGGTCTAAGTATCAATCACGTTATGATTCCAATTTTTGAGGAAGATCGAGCCTTTGCCACATGAAGGGAAGTCTTTGTCCATTGGTTTGGTATTTTAGCTTCCCAAGTTGACATCAACAATTATCGAAGCAAATTCTTCCATCGCTCAGTTCGATGTATGCAACATAGATTTCACACTATTTATGCAAATTAATCCATCGATTCTCCTCCGCACTCAACACCATGCGATCAAGGTCTAGACATCGAACATCTATAACGGTTCCTCCTTGAGCAGCGGCAAAGAGGAAGTTCAGTATTTCAATCCCGAGGCTCATCTGTGTTTAAGAAGCTTGTCTCCTTGACGGAGAAATGTTGATCTACATTCGAGTTCAGGAAATCGCAAGCTCTTGGAAGTAAAGACAGAGGAGAGGAAGGGTGTGATTGATCAGAGAACTGACCCAAGAACACCTATGAGAATTGACCAGTGAACTACATTCGTGTACATTAAGAGCACAAAACTCCTGGACAGATCTCATCCCTTCTTCACACATAGAGATTTCAGCTGTGGGTGCGCGAGGGTTTCTCCCATCCATCCAGCAAAGTTCCAAGCATAATGACCTAAGGTTTCTCAGACGTTGCTACATTATGGACAAAGTAATCGTCACGTTTAGGGAAAACTAATGACTGAATAACGCACACTAGGAAAGATGGTCTTGGATGCCAATTTGGTCTTCAACACTCATCAAAAGGTTCGATATACACGGCTCATATATACACGGCTCTTCATTTAATGATCATAATTAGCATAATAGCAGTGATGGCGGTGGGCGAGACCAACGACATTGGCATCAAAAGCAAGGAGAAGAGACGATGGGCAGTCAAGGTGACAATTGAATAAGTAAAATATAATCAAATGCTTGAAATCTACATCCAAAAATAAGCGGGCAGAGAGCCAAAAAGAGAGAAGGGTTCAGAGGCAATCGGAGACGAAGAAGAATCAAACCTCGTCCACGCCAGCTCGATTAATAGCATGTCGATCTAATCAACAGATAGAAACCCTAGCTTTGCGCGGCAAAGTAACACAAAAACCCTAACAAAGATGACGTTCGTCTCAACGATGGCAGACGATACAGAGACAGACAGGGAAAGGATGGAAGACCCACGCACAAGCACAAAGAAACGTCGACCTAAGGGAATAAACAGAACTGCAAGCGCATGGACAAACTTGCAGAAGACTAGAAGGAAAACGCCAAGGGAATAATCCAGACTGACACTCAGCTATGGAAAAACTACAATAGCGTAAATGAGACCTAAGAACTAAGGCGCTCTGATACCACTGTTAGCCACACGTTTTAGAATAAGCATGAATTCATATTATTGATCAGTGTGATACATCTATTAATACAATAAATGTGACCTTTGGATTCATCGTCCAAGGTCTCTTGGACTCCCGATGACTGTTACACAAACTTGATTATTCTCATTCTGTCGGGTGAGTAACCCTAACAGATTACGTTTCCAACAGTTGTAAGTGTTGCTTTCACTCGCAACAAGAAAACACCATTCATCAAATCTATTATAGTTGGAAACTCAACCAATCATTGAAGTAGCGCATTTGATTCTCAATCGGATCTCATTCTCAATAGATCTACAATAGATCTTGCTTGCCTTGAAGATGTAGTTAGTGTGCTTGCTCTTGTTTTGTTGCATGCTCATCTTCGCACCATTGCTTACACCTCTCATGTATCACTACCATGGAAGAGCACTCAACTTAGACTACTCACAATGAGCCTCTCATAGATAACTACCATGGAGGAATCATGGAGTTATTGAGCTTGTTATCGCACAAATTGTAGGTTGGGCAAAGCCCAACCCAATCCACAAGATGGCGAGAACTATATGAGAGTCTACCCACTATCACCTTAGATAAACCCTCCCCTCGCTTTAGTGAAGGAGAAATACTACACAAGGGGGGAATCCCAAGTGACCCTGGGGGGATTAAGATGGGAAATGAAGAGATAGCAAGATAACCCCCTATAGGTCAAAGATGGAAATGAAGGGAGGCTTGAGAAGATGTCTTGTGGTTGAGGGAAGTTGCCAAAGCTCTTGAGTACCTGCACCAAAGTGTTAGACCTGCCCGACATAAGACAAATTGAGGAGATACAAACCAAAATATTCAATGGACAAGCAAGTGAAACTTGTTGTCCCATGTAGCAGCAGTAAACAATGATATAAATCAGCAAGTAAATGATAATTAAAACTGCTAGATATGCCACTAAAAGTCAAGTAAAGATGCAAGAGATAAAGCTATTAACCACTAGTATAACTCAAGTGGTATCAAGCAAGACTTTAGTGACAATATAGGGCTGTTAAATGATGTTATTGCAGAGATATTCTGACAGCCTTATGGCTGTAGCAAGCATATGCCATAGCAGCAAGATCTACCCCTAAAAATAAGCAAACAACTTGTCCAATAATTAGCCAATATCAAGTAGTTTAACAATGACAACTTGTGAGAAAACTTTAGTGGTAGATTAGTGAGTGAAACAAATGTTTAAGAGTGATTTGCTGCAACTTGCAACCCTAATGGATGTAGCTTAAATTTATGACAACAGCAAGAGATCCTTGAGCAATCAAGATGCCTTAGTGGCCTTAGCAAGCCTAAAGCACATAGAAAAGATTCCAACTAAGACAATTCCAATATCTCAAAACTTCACGTATACCAATGCAATGATTTTATTTCTCCAATGCAAGAGATTACTGCCTAAAGCTATTGGGTTATGGAGTCTTTTAATGAATGAGCTAGTTATGCTACTTCCTTAGGGGTGTGTTGAGCACTCAACACACCTTAAAAGTATTTGCGAAATCTTTTTGTTTTTGGGTACCACTTTTCATTTTTCTAAGTTAGAGTCTGTATAATGGATGAATGGATTTTCTTTCTTTTATGTCATTAAACCTTATCATCGGCCATTTTGTTTGGTTTTGATGGATTGATTTTTTCTAAGTAACAATGCATGATAAGCTCGAAAGGTGCACAGTGTAAAACTTTTAACAATCGCAGGTCGACGAAATTTGGCTTATAAGATAGTCTTTTAACATCACTAATACCCTTCGGCGTCGACAAGTTTCAAGAGGTAAAACGCAAACGGAATAAACTGCCATCGTTGATTTCCAATCACCGACACATCTTTGGCGTCAACAGAATTCGAGAGACGAAACTACGGGAATTTTCACTTTAAAACTTCGCCAATCACCGATCGTCAATCTCCAATCGTCGATCCTCGTTATGACGTCGACGTCGGTAGAACATGGTGCGGAAACCAGACTTATGTCTAAAGGAAATCACCAATGTCGAAGGAATGATTCCCACAGAAAGGTCGAAATCAACCGCCACGTGTCTTTGTCGTGTAAGCAGTTCGTACGACGCGGCCTGTTTTCCCTACGTCATCTCTTGATGTTCCCCGTGTCGTATCCATATCTCCAAGTTAGCGTTTCCACGTCAGCACTGTACGGAGTTTTGGGTCAGCATCAGAGCTTTCGGCTAAAGGTATCAACGAAAAAAACGTTTAAGAAAAGTGTCAACGCCGATCCACTCATTTGTTATCGGCAGACTGATAGGACATCATATGACAGGGGGTTTTTATCAAACCTTCCACATTCTACATCGGCGATCCTGACCGCTCTACGCTTTGGTTCCATTTCAAGACCCTACCTTTTTCCCCCGACGCCGATCATACCAGTGTTGAAAATACGAGAAGGCTCAATATTTTGATGGGATACTTTCGACAGGGATAAGATTGGATTTTGTTATTTAAGAGGCCAATTAATGTTTCGCTCAACCCATGTTACGATCTCGCGCGTCGACCAAACAGTAGAAGTTTGAATCCGTCGATGAACTACGAAGTAACCTTCTCCTGCACCGCCAGTTTGCATTGCATGTAATCCCGAGCGTGGTTTGGATTTAGTGATGGATTGTGCAGGGCGCATTTACACCCTTGAATTTAAGAATTGATGCGACAAGGTAAGTATGCTCTCTGTTTAAATTACAAAGACATATTCAAACGCACCATTATGTGCACGAATATTTTATTCCCTGGAGCGGTCGAATGAGCGAGAGAACACGTCGAAGAGCTTACAGTCAATCTTTAACTCCAAACCAGGTTAATCTTGTGCAAGGAAGAGGTATGCATTGTCTTTATCATTTCTACATTTGCAATTGTGTCTATAATACTTTTAGAGGTTGGTATCTCACTCTGTCTATTTGCAGAAAATGCCTCCAAGAAAGCCGACAACTAGGCGCTCACCAAGGACGCCCAAACTAAAGGAACCAAAGGTCGGGGAAGAATATATGCCAAGTGTTGCAAGGGAGTTGGATTTCCCCTCAAAGACAGAATTGGTTATCTGCACGTCCACCAAGAAGCAGTTTATCCAACCTTCGGCGTTCAGTGACACAGAAGCGACCACAGGGTCTAAAGTGGTGTTCCCGCATTGGGGTGACCTGTACAACAAAATTAGTCAAGAGAACTACCATGAGTTCACGCCTAATAGCAATCCAGATGTCTGAATATTGAATGATGAGGTGTTTCCAAACATTCGGAGGACAAATTTGCATAGGGTGGCTAGCTGGACCCTAGTTCTACCCTGCGTTGAGACCTTGGGATGGATAATTGACCATGCCGACACGGTGAAGTGCACCATCAACAATGAACAAGGCGAGTGTGTTGGTGTTTTCCTTCTGATGAAGGTGCAGAAGTACTACAAACTTAGAGACCCGGAGGAAAGGCTAAACACAGACTTCGTGGTCAAGTTCTACGAGGTTCATGATACCAGCCGATTGCTAGCCTCATGGTGGAAAGAAGACAAGAAATTCACAAGTAGGAGCACTGGCTGATACAACACAGTAAATCTCCGAGAGCCATACATGTATCCGATGGTGTTAATCTGTCGGTTATATGGAGAAAAGGATTGCTCCAAATTTTCAAAGGTATGGATGCCCTCAACATACACCGTGGCAATTTCGAGGAGCAGCTTCAATTGGGGAGCCATTATCTCCAAGCAGCTCAGTATAATTCTTTCACAAGCTCAGACACCAAAGGAAGGAGAGGTTCCGACCTTCTACATGGCATCCTACTTGCTGGATGTAATTTGCGCAAGGAACATTTTTGCATGTATAAATTTGAGTCGGCATATTTCTTAATTGCCTGTACATGTCTATTTTAACATATTATGGGAAAATAGATACAAGAGATCATATGCTTTAATATGCGATGAGTTCCTAGCCAAGGTTTACTTCATCATCTTTAGAAAAGAGTGCCCTCAGTTTTCGATGGCGGCAAAGAAGATGATAGCAAAAGCTGACCACTGGTACTTCGAAGAAACTAGCACTTATATTAGAGTGTTTGAAGCTATTAGCGCACCCCACCTTTTCCCTTTTCATGTCCCGGATCACCTCATTTTGGCGAAGATCTGCTACCAGACCATCTTGCAAGGCTACAATGCCTCCCTGGTCAAAGACAAGAAGAGAGCTTTCATTCCCTATGGTTTCCACATAGGATTTTACATGGTCAAAGACACTGCACATACGAAACAGGAGGGGTTGAATCAGCTCGAGTATCGGTTTCATACATGTCGCTTTCGCAAGCACGATCCCAAGGGCTTAGTTCCCCAGCACGCGGCGCAGGCATCCTATTAGCTTTTTAGCTCGGGAGGTACTCCGCATGTTTTGTCTTGTATGCGGATGTTTCCTTATGTTGACACTACTAGGCACTTATTAATGGGTTTTTATAAAGTTGTAAAGTGGTTCTTTTATTAAAGTGATATTTTAATAAAGTGTACCTTCTAATTTTAAAGTGACTTTATTTCATAAAGTGCACTTATGTAATAAAGTGAAATGTACTTTAATATTTTAAGTGATTCATTTTGGAGGGAATGAATCATGACCCTTGATCCTGAAAAAGGCAAGATTAGATCTTGGCCTTTGGATTTAGGGTCGAGGAAGGTGAAAAGACACTTTGGAGGGAAAAAGTCATTTTCAGATTTATAAAAGAATGCATTGGGTAGTGTGCAAGACACATTGAGAAAAGAGGAAGAGAGATTTCGGAGGAGAATTTGGAGAGGAAAGTGAGCAACAAGAGTTGGCACATTTTCCAAGAGAATTTGGGCACAAATCCCAAGGAGACACTTTCTGTTTTGAATTGCTGCTGAGTTATTTGCTGGGATAGGCCGTATTGTACGGATCCGTACAGGTAGTACAACAACAAACATTGGCACGAAAATCGAGGCAATTGGCACAATTTTCGAGGGAGATTTTTCTGGGTTTTCTGAAAGAGGTCAACCATACGAACAGCAAGGTACAGCAGCCTGTGGATGCACATTTCTCGAGGTGTTGTTTTCAGCAAATCCGTACAGTTGTACGAACTGTGACATGGATTTCAAGGCAGATTTGTGGGGGATTGTTTTTATGCTGTAAGTGATTTTTCTCTTGGCTGGAAATGTATTGTGGTCGCTGATAAATCTTTCCTAAAACTAATAGAGGCTCTCTCTCTCTCTTTGGGTTTCCCCACATTGGGGTTTTCCCTGGCATTTGCCTAAATTTCTAAGTTATTCATGGGTGATTGAATGATGTTCATTATGTTTAGTTCCGCTGCATATTTACTTAGCAATGTGTATTTTTGCTTATAGAAATTTTTGAATGTGGGTTTTAGACATATCAGAGTTCATGCAAGACAGTTATCTCTAGGTTGCTAAGTGTATGACAGAATATTAGCTTGCTGATTTTTGTCATTAAAATTTACATATCCTCCTATGGGTCGTCTGCTCATGACAATTTTGAAGACGAAATCTTCACTGAAGGCGCCCAGGACTGGGAGGAAGTACTGCAAAGAAGGGCCAACCCGAATATGACTAAGTTCAAAGCGATGTCCCTGGATGAGGAGGTTGAGACAAAAGAGCAGACAGCTCAAGAAGCTCTCAGGGTAAGAGATGAAAGCAGAATGGTAGAAGCAGTAGAGGCACGAAGGAGGGAGATGTTGTTACTGGAAGAAGCCCAAAGAGCCATACAAAGGGCAGAAGAAGATCCCCCACTTAACCCTTTGATTGAACCGTTGAGGATTACCCCGATCAACACCAATGACCAAGAGGTAGAGCCAAATGGCTCAAGTGCCACCCCACAAACAGAAATTGTCGATCAGGAAGAAATTGTCCAGGTGAGATCCACGATAACAGCTGCAGTTCAGCAAAGGCCAGCAGGAGTATCAACCGGAACAGGGGTGTCAGTCGTTCTTGTGGACCTAATCACTATATATGATGATGATGAAGGCTCGGAGGTTTCACACATATATCCGGTTGTAATCACCCAGGAGGAAAGCTTGGGCGAAGTATCTGCTCTGGCTCCCGATGAAATTGTAACGGAACCTCAAGAGGGCGGCCTAGACGCCAGAATCACTACTGATGTTGAATTGCTCAGTTCACTGGAAACACAGCCGACAGGAGAGACTCAGTCGCATGGTGCCAGCTCCAAAGATGACATGGACATGGGTGAACAAGGAGGAACAATGAAGCTACCAGAAATTGGCATCCCACCAACCGAACTTTCAATCGGTAAGGAGCTTCCACCTACTCCCTCATCCGGAGTGAAAACACAGTTGATCATTGAAGCCAGGCAAGATGACCAGCCTACAAAGCATCCAAGAAACTCCCCTGCCAAGGAGTCGAGCGAGCCCAGCCATGAAACCGAACAAGAACCTGCACGAGAAGATACCATGGAGCATCTCTACACACTAGGAAGCCTAGGCAATAATTTGTCCTGGGGAGATCAGTAGATTCCAGAGCCTGTAGATGAAATCACCAACGTGCAGGCCATTGCTTATGACAGGAAGAGAAAAGTCATGATGAAAAGGACGGTCAAGAAAAGAAAACTCACCCTGGAAGAAACATTATTTGACATAGAGCATGCTAAGATGACCGAACTCATTGGAGATGGAATGGCCATAACGGATGCCACACTTGACAGAGAAAAAAAGGACGAAGAGGAGGCAGCCGCCATGAGAAAAGAAGTGGACCATCTTCGTCATCAGGTTGAGTACTACCAAAACTCAACACAAGCGGTGGTACTCTTAAAGAGCGAGTTCCGAGAAATATATGGGAAATTCATAAGAGAAAGAGACCTCTTCACCGCTCGAGTAGCCAATCTTCAAGATGATACTTTAATGAGGATGGCGACCTACAAAGATATGCAGCGTGTTGACCACCTATTCAACTAGGGGGTCAACTCCATGTACCATGAAGATATGCACCTGATGGTGCTACCAAGTTGAAGACTTGTTGGTTCTACAAGGCAGTTTTGGCCTTCAGCATTTTGTTGTAATTGGAATTTCCGCTCCCCTGCGTGGGACAATAATGTAATAAGTCTACATGGATCATAGTTTAAGTCAGTTGCATTAGGATTTCTTCATTAGGAGAGTTCATTTCACTGAGTGTTTTTTATCCTTAGGTTATTAATTTGGCTTTTCAGCCTTATTAATTTCCCTTGAGTTTTTCACTCCTCACAATAATTTCTCCAAAGTAGTGAAAGGCGTTCTAGTGGATGAGACCTATGTAACTAAGGTCTAGGAATGTTGTAAATGACCATGTTAGACATGTCCTTGAGTCTCGCGGAATTCCATTAAGTTTTGATAGGATTTTTTAAATAATTAAAATTCCCGCAAACT